>JARQOD010003601.1:0-63028 GCA_033576555.1 Oophaga sylvatica
TCTGATTTTTAGCATTGACTGCAAGGCCTGCCCTGCTAACAAGTCATATGCACCTCAATAAGCCTTTGAACCCACATATTGGATGGGCCCAGGAAAATCCACTTCACCTTATTCATGTTTTCCTCCCATTCTGTTTTTTTGCATTGACTGCATGTCACGCTGTCTAATGATATGTATACAATGTCAGTAAACTATTAATACAGGAACAACACTCTATACAACAACTAGTATAGCAACATCAGCATGTAGGTATAGAATAGATTTACCTGACACGATATCTGCTGAACTCAGGGTTAATCTTGAGGACTTGATGAGCTGAAACAGGAAAGAGGTGGACCGGGATCTAACCTGACCCTAAACTGGGGTCCTAACTAATCCCTCACCTTGGAGGTACTGATAATGGTTCAGAGGTCCAAGTCTCCAACCTAACCCTGTCTCCTATCAGACCCTGAACCCTGTAATCAGTCCTAAGAAGGATCCTGACTACCACCAAAGGGATATGGGCTGATCTTAGCTAAATACACAGATTAGACATATAAGACAGACAGGATAACACTCGCTTGCATACACACTCAAACACCAAAGGAACATAAATGGTCTGGGAAATAAACTCTAACCAAGTTGAGCTTAGAACAACTAAGGAGCTCACAACTAAAGTCTATACAGATTCATTCCTATCTTTGGTCTGCATGAAGGTTTCACTGGCAACTCCCCAAGCAGACAACCAGGAATTTAAAGGAAACCAATCAACAAATAATCAATTGCAGCCGGGAGAAACTGCACCCAGTCCCAGCACCGAGCACAGACAGAATTAACTCCCTAGCTGCCAAACACAAAGAAACAGCAGCTCAGCTGTGAGAAGTCAAAATGTGCAACCGCGACGATCTTCGTGGCAATGCACACATGACAGTACCCCCCCTTCTACGAGGGGCCTCCGGACCCTCAGGGCCAGGCCTGCCCGGGGTGAGTTCTGTGGAAGGTCCGAACCAAACGATCTGCGTTAACATCAGACGCAGGGACCCACGTCCTCTCCTCTGGACCATACCCCTTCCAATGCACCAAGTACTGAAGGGACCGGCGATTCAGACGTGAGTCAATGATCTTTGATACTTGAAATTCCAAGTTACCATTGACCAACACAGGAGGAGGAGGTAGAGGTGACGGTATGACTGGTGCCACATACCTTTTAAATAATGACTTGTGGAACACATTATGAATTTTAAACGTAGGAGGGAGGTCCAGACGAAATGCCACAGGATTAATTATGGAACTGATCCTGTACGGCCCGATGAATCTGGGACCCAGTTTCCAGGAGGGCACTTTAAGTTTTATATTCCTGGTAGACAACCATACCAGATCGTTCACATTCAGATCTGGACCAGAAACTCTCCTCCTATCAGCCATACGTTTGTAACGGTTCCCCATCGCACTCAGATTATTCAATACACCCTCCACACAGAAGCAAGTGACGACGAGAAACGCTCCTCCTCAGGAACCCCAGAAGGGCCCCCCCCATTGAAAGTACAAAACTGGGGATGGAAACCATATGCCCCAAAAAACGGGGACTTACCAGTGGACTCGCTCCGCCTGTTGTTAAGAGCGAACTCTGCCAGAGGCAAGAAAGAAGACCAGTCCTCTTGGTTCTCTGAGACAAAACACCGAGATATGTCTCTAAGCTCTGATTCAGACGCTCTGTCTGACCATTGGTCTGCGGATGAAAAGCCGAGGAAAATGACAATTGCATCCCCCGACGTAAACAAAATGCCCCCAAAATTTGGGGCAAAAACTAACCCCCAATCGGACCCCCACATCAGAAGGAAAAAACCCTGAATCTAACGATCTCCCTAATGAAACCTGCCCGTTTTTTTGCTTGGGAGTAAAAGGAAGAGAAAAAAATTGCCATCTTACAACCTTCCCCCAAAAAAAAACCATATGACTATTCCCTGACGACGGGGGAAAGGTCCAAGAAGTCCTAATAAAGAGTCCATGGACGCTCCGAATTTAAGGGGTTTAAAGGGTCCCAACGGAGGGGTATGGGGGGTTTTAAGGGGCCGAAAAACACCCCACTGACGCGAAAAAAGTTATAAACTTTATTGATTACCCCCAAAAACCCGGGGGGAAAAAGGGGAAAACAAATAGCCTTCCCCCCGGATGCCGCTAGAGCAAAATTAAAATGCCCAAAAACCTTTTGCAAAAACAGTTTTGGACAAAAAAACCCCCGGAGGTCCTGGGGCGCCCCCGGGCCTCTAACCCCCTCCTAACTCAAAAATACACCGACACTACCACCCCCCCCGAAGGATAAGACTCGGGTTTCCCTTTTTTTCCCGGGCCCCTGGGAAACTGCGAAAAAGGGAAAATCCACCTTTAAAAATTAAACCCCCCGGGCATAAGTGCGAAAAATTAAAACTGGTAAAAAACAACGACCTCGGCTTGTCGGAATTCGACTTTTTAGCGGTTCCCAAAATACAACAGGTTTTTGGATCTTTAAAAACGGTAACCGGGGACTCCCCCTCCAAAAATGACCCAAAATCTTCAAAAGCAACTTAATGCCAAAAAATTCCCCCCTATTAAAAGATTAAAAATTCCCCTTTTGGGGGGACAAAAATTTTCTTAGAAAAAAAAAGCGCACGGGGGGCCATTTCCCGGGGGGACGGCCCCCCGGGAAAATTTTAAAGCCCCCCCCCCCGTCAAAACGAAATCCCCCCCACAATAAACGGCTGAATGCATCTGGTTGGATGAAAACGGGGGCCAAGCAAAACTTTTCCCTTTAAAGAGGAAAGGCTTGGAAAAATTTTTCCCCACCTTTTGAAAAATCCGTCCCTTTTCTTTCGTCATAAAGGGTTTTTTCGAAAAAAGAGAAATTACAAATAAATTTCCGGTAGAAATTAGAAAACCCCAAAAAAAAAACCCGCAAGCCTTAAACCCCTGGCAAAACCCTTTCCCCAACACGGCCCTAAAACCTTTTGGGGCCATACGGAAACCCGGAAAAACTGACCCCAAAAAAACCCAAAAAAAGAATTTCCCTTCGGAAAAAACACACTTCCCCCGTTTGGGGTTAATTTTTTTGCCCGGGGAAGATCGCAACCCCTGCCACATGCTCGAGAAACAAGATTGGCGAGAAATTAAAATGTGTCCAAAAAAAAAACCCACAAACGCCCCCAAGGTGACGAAAAATGTCATTAACAAAATTTTGGAATACTGCTGGTGCAGTGTCAGAACCAAAAGGCTTTACTAGGTCTCATAATGTCCCTCCGGGTGTTAAACGCCGTTTTCCACTCATCCCCCTCTTTTATCCTAATCAGAATTATAACGCCCCCCTGAGACCCAAAATTTAGAAAACCATTTGGCGCCAACAAATTTGATTGAAGAGATCAGGAATAAGAGGGAGTGGATACGGATCTCGAACAGTAATCCGATTAAGTTCGCGGAAATCCAAGCAAGGGCGTAGGCCTCCATCTTTCTTCTTCACAAAGAAGAACCCCGCGGCTACTGGGGAAGATGAAGGTCTAATATGCCCTTTGGCCAGACTTTCAAAATATAACTTTCATAGCCTGCCTCTCAGGACCAGAAAGATTATACAACCTAGCTTTAGGCAACTTAGCATCAGGAAGGAGATTAATAGAGCAGTCATACACGCGATGAGGAGGCAACTCCTGACACCCCTCCTCAGAGAAAACATCCCCAAAATCCTCCAAAAAAGGAGGCAATGTACTAGGCACGACCGCACTGATGACTGTGTTCATGCAGTTGCTTTTGCAAAACTCACCCCATTGGCTTATTTCTCTGGACTGCCAATTAATCACAGGGTTATGTTTAACCAACCAAGGAAGTCCCAACACAATGGGAGTAGGTAGACCCTCCAACACATAACAAGATAATTGTTCCCTATGTATTGCCCCTACCCGAAGGTCAATGTTATGAACCTCATGAACAAAGCTACCTTGGCCGAGAGGCCTGGCGTCAATGGAGAATATAGGGATCGGTTTGACCAATACACTCAGATGCATACCTTGAGCCTGAGCAAACTGAGCGTCAACCAGATTAGCCCCGGAACCACTATCAAGAAAGAACAGACAATCTCTCCACTCTCGTACCAACTACCACCTCCACGGGTACAAGGAACTGAGAAGAACTGGCGGATGAAAATCATACTCCCAGGTTGTCGTCCACCACACAACCTGGGAATTAACAGTTTTCCGGCGACTTTTGGCTCAACAGGCACGGGATGGACATTCTCCAACAAAATGTCCCTCTTTCCCTCAGAAAAAACATCTTCTAGTCCTGCGGCGTACCGCCAATCCCCTCCTACGAAATGATGTCCCTCCCAACTGCATAGCTCATCCGAACAGACAAGGGGAACCTCAACATAAGGGACTTTAGTGGTAGGTGGAGAAACAACAGGAGTGGGGTTACCTCACCCCTCTCCCGAAGCCGTCTATCAGTACGGAATAGCTAAGGCCATAGCAGCCTCCAGAGAAGGAGGAGACTCATACTGAGCCAAAACGTCTTTTAATTTTATCAGAAAGCCCATGACAAAACTGGCTCCTAAGAGCTGGGTCATTCCACTGAGTATCTGTGGCCCATCTACGAAACTCAGAAGCAAATTCCTCTGCCGGACGATCTCCCTGCTGTATCTACGTAATTTTGTCTCAGCAAGAGAGACCCATCTGGGTCATCATATACCAATCCCAGGGCAGTAAAAAATTGATCTACAGACAGTAGAGCCGGGATCCCGGGGGAAGGGAAAATGCCCAGGATTGAGGGTCCCCTTGCAGAAGTGGATAACAATTCCCACTCTCTGCTCCTCCCATCCCTGATGATCGAGGCCGAAGCCGAAAATACATTTACATGCCTCCCGGAAGGTGAAAATTTGTCTCGCCCACCAGTGAACCTGTCCGGGAGAGCAACCTTAGGTTCAACTCTGGTTTGCTCCAGGGGAGACAAAACTTTGGACTTAATGTCCGTCAGCTCCATGGATAATCCCTGCAACGCAGAGCAGCTGGGCTACTGGATTCCATGGTAACTGGAGATAATTTTTAATGGCCAGTGAAAATGTCACGCTGTCTAATGATATGTATACAATGTCAGTAAACTATTAATACAGGAACAACACTCTATACAACAACTAGTATAGCAACATCAGCATGTAAGTATAGAATAGATTTACCTGACACGATATCTGCTGAACTCAGGGTTAATCTTGAGGACTTGATTAGCTGAAACAGGAAAGAGGTGACCGGGATCTAACCTGACCCTAAACTGGGGTCCTAACTAATCCCTCACCTTGGAGGTACTGATAATGGTTCAGAGGTCCAAGTCTCCAACCTAACCCTGTCTCCTATCAGACCCTGAACCCTGTAATCATTCCTAAGAAGGATCCTGACTACACCAAGGGATATGGGCTGATCTTAGCTAAATACACAGATTAGACATATAAGACAGACAGGTAACACTCGCTTGCATACACACTCAAACACCAAAGGAACATAAATGGTCTGGGAAATAAACTCTAACCAGTTGAGCTTAGAACAACTAAGGGAGCTCACAAACTAAAGTCTATACAGATTCATTCCTATCTTTGGTCTGCATGAAGGTTTCACTGGCAACTCCCCAAGCAGACAACCAGGAATTTAAAAAGGAAACCAATCAACAAATAATCAATTGCAGCCGGGAGAAACTGCACCCAGTCCCAGCACCGAGCACAGACAGAATTTAACTCCCTAGCTGCCAAACACAAAGAAACAGCAGCTCAGCTTGTGAGAAGTCAAAATGTGCAACCGCGACGAATCTTCGTGGCAATGCACACATGACACGCAAGACCTGCCCTGCTACCAAGTCATATGCACCCCAATAAGCCTTTGAAGCCACATACTGGATGGGCCCAGGAAAATCCACTTCACATTGTTCAAGTTGTCCTCACATTTTGTTTTTTTTTGCTATTGAATGCAAGGAATGCCCTGCTACCAACACATATCACCCCAATAAGCCTTTGAACCCAGGTATTGGATGGACCTAGGAAATTCACATTCTTCATGTAGTCCTCCCATTCTGTTTTTATGCATTGACTGCAAGGCCTGCCCTGCTACCAATCATATGCACCCCAATAGGCCTTTCAACCTACATAATGGATGGGCCCAGGAAAATCCATTTCACATTATTCATGTTGTTCTCTCATTCAGTTTTTTTGCATGGAACAAGGCCTTTTGGGCCCGCTACCAAGTCATTTGCACCCCAATAAGCGTTTGAACCCACATACAGATGGCCCAGGAAAATCCCTTCCTTTATTCATTTTGCCTCCCATTCTGTTTTTTGGCATTGATGCAAGGCTTGTCCTGCTAACAAGTTATATTCACCCCAATAAGCCTTGAAACCCCAAAATGGATGGGCCCAGGAAAATCCACTTCACATTATTCAGTTGTCCTCCCATTTCCTTTTCTTTTGCATTGACTGCAAGGCTTACCCTGCTACCAAGTCATATGCACCCCAATAACCTTTGAACCCAGGTACTGGAAGCGCCCAGGAAAATCCACTTTACATTATTCATTTTCCTCCCATTTCCTTTTTTTAATGCATTGACTGCAAAGCCTGTCCTGCTAACAAGTCATATCACCCCAATAAGCCTTTGAACCCACATAAGGATGGGACCAGGAAAATCCACTTCACATTATTCATGTTGTCCTCCCATTCTGTTTTTTTTGCATTGACTGCAAGGCCTGCCCGCTACCCAATCAATTTCACCCAATAAGCCTTTGAACCCACATAATGGATGGCCCAGGAAAATCCACTTCACATTATTTTATGTTGTCCTCACATTCTTTTTCTTATTCATTTACCAGCAAGGTCGCCACAGCCAAGTCATATGCAACCCAATAAAACCTTTGAACCCCATAATGGATGGTTTCAGGAAAAAACCACTCCACATTATTCATGTTTCCTCCCATTCTTCTTTTTTGCATTGACAGCAATGCCTGCTCTGTTACCAAGTCAATTTCACCCTAATAAGCCTTTGAACCCACATACTGGGTGGCCCAGGAAAATCCACTTCAAATTCTTCAAGTTGTCCTTCCATTCATTTTTTTTTTTGCATTGAATGCAAGGAATCCCCGCTACCAACTGATAGCACCCAAAAGCATTTTAACCCAGGTATTGGGTGGCCTAGGAAATTTTACATTCTTCATGTTGTCCTCCCATTCTGTTTTTTTTTCATTGACTGCAAGAAACCCGCCCTGCTTTCCAAGTCATATGCACCCCAATAAGCCTTTCAACCTACAAAATGGATGGGCCCAGGAAAATCCATTTCACATTATTCATGTTGTTCTCTCATTCTGTTTTTTTTTGCATGGACTGCAAGGCCTCCCTGCACCCCTCATAAGCACCCAATAAGCATTTGAAAACCCCGGGATTTGGGTGGCCTAGGAAATTTACATTCTTCATTTGTCCCTCCCATTTGTTTTTTTGCATTGACTGCAAACCTGCCCTGCTACCAATTCAAATGCACCCCCAAAAAACCTTTCAACCTACATAATGGATGGCCCAGGGAAAAAACCATTTACATTATTTTATGTTTTCTCCATTCTGTTTTTTTTTGCATGGACTGCAAGGCCTGGCCTGCTACCAAGTCATTTGCACCCCCCAAAAAAGCCCTTTGAACCCACTATAGATGGGCCCCAGGAAAATCCCCTTCACATTATTTTATGTTGCCCCCAATCCTTTTCTTATGCATTGACTGCAAGGCTTACCCCTGCAACCAATCATATGCACCCCAATAAGCCTTTGACCCAGTACTGGAAGCGCCAGAAATCCACTTTACATTATTCATTTTGTCCCCCCATTTCCTTTTCTTATGCATTACTGCAAGGCCTGCCCTCAACAAGTCATATGCAACCCATAACCTTGAACCCACAAAATGGTGTTTCAGGAAAATCCACTTCACATTATTCATGTTTTCCTCCCATTCTGCTTTTTTGCATTGACTGCAAGGCCTGCCCTGCTACCAATTTAATACACCCCAAAAGCCTTTCAACCCACATACTGGATGGGCCCCGGAAAACCACTTCACATTGTTCATTTTGTCCTCCCATTCTGTTTTTTTTTTGCATTGACTGCAAGGCATGCCCTGCAAACCCAAATCATATGCCCCCAATAACCTTTGAACCCAGATTGGATGGGCCTAGGAAATCTTTTCCATTATTTCATGTTGTCCACCCATTCTGTTTTTTTTTCATTGACTGCAAGGCCTGCCCTGCTACAAGTCATATGCCCCCAATAAGCCTTTGAACACAGGTACTGGATGGGCCCAGGAAAATCCACTTCACATTGTTCATTTTGTCCTCCCATTTTTCTTATGCATTTACGCAAGGCCTGTCCTGCCAAAAGCACATGCACCCCAATAAGCCTTTGAACCCACAAATGGGATGGCCTAGGAAATTCACATTCTTCATGTTGTCCTCCCATTCTGTTTTTTTTTTGCATTGACTGCAAGGCCTGCCCTGCTACCAAGTCATATGCCCCCAATAACCTTTCAACACAAAAGGATGGGCCCAGGAAAAACCAATTTTACATTATTCATGTTGTTCCTCATTCTGTTTTTTTTTTGCATGGACTGCAAGGCCGGCTGCACCAAGTCATTTGCACCCCAAAAGCGTTTGAAACCCACATACTAGATGGGCCCAGGAAAATCCACTTCACATTATTCATTTTGTCCCCCATTCTGTTTTTTTGGGATTGACTGCAAGGCTTGTCCGCTAACAAGTTATATCCACCCCAATAAGCCTTTGAAACCACAAAAAAGGATGGGCCCAGAAAATCCACTTCACATTATTCATGTTTCCTCCCATTTCCCTTTTTTTATGCATTACTGCAAGGCTTACCCTGCTACCAATCATATGCACCCCAATAAGCCTTTGACCCAGGTACGGAAGCGCCCAGGAAAATCCACATTAAAAATTTATTTATTTTGTCCTCCCATTTCCTTTTCTTATGCATTACTGCAATCCCGTCCTCTAACAATCATAGCACCCCAATAAGCCTTTAACCCACAAAATGGGTGGGACCAGGAAAAACCACTTCCATTATTCAGTTTTTTCCCCCTTTTTGTCTTTTTTGCATTGACTGCAAACCTGCCCCTGTTACCAAGTCATAACACCCTAATAAGCCTTTGAACCCACATACTGGATGGGCCCAGGAAAATCCACTTCACATTCTTCAATTTTTCCTTCCATTCTATTTTTTTTTTTGCATTGGAATGCAAGGAATGCCCTGCTACCAACTCATATGCTCCCCAATAATCCTTTGAACCCAGGATTGCATGGGCCCAGGAAATTTTTACATTTTTTATGTTGTCCTCCCATTCTGTTTTTTTTTTCATTGACTGCAAGGCCTGCCCTGTTACCATGTCATTTGCACCGCAATAAGCCTTTGAACCCACATACTGGATGGGCCCAGGGAAAAACCACTCACATTTTTCAAGTTGTCCTTCCATTCTATTCTTTTGCTTGAATGCAAGGAATGCCCTGCACCAACCATATGCCCCCAATAATCCTTTGAACCCAGGTAATGGATGGGCCTAGGAAATTTTCACATTTTTCATGTTGTCCTCCCATTCGTTTTTTTTTTTTGCATTGACGCAAGGGCCCGCCCTGCTGCCAAGCATTTGCACCAATAACCTTTGAACCCAGGTACTGGATGGCCCAGGAAAATCCACTTCACATGATTCATTTTGTCCTCCCATTTTGTTTTTGGAATAAACTGCAAGGCCTGCCCTGCTCCAAATCATATGCACCCCAATAAGCCTTTGATCCCCGGTACTGGATGGTCCCAGGAAAAACCCTTCACATTTTCTTTTGTACCCCATTCTGTTTTTTAGCATTACTGCAAGGCCTGCCTTGCAACCCCAAATCATATGCACCCCAATTAGCCTTTGAACCCCACATACTGGATGGGCCCAGAAAATCCATTCACATTATTCATTTTGTCCTTCCCCCTTTTGTTTTTTTTTTTGCCATTGACGCAAGGCCTGCCCTGCTACCAAGTCATATGCACCCCAAAAGCCTTTTAATCCCCCATTCTGGATGGGCCGAGGAAAACCACATCACATTATTCATTTTTTCCTCCCCATTTTTGTTTTTTTGCCATTGACTGCAAGGCCGCCCTCTATCAATCCTAATCACCACAATCCCAAAACCCCCAAACCCCCTGGAAAAAAACATGGAGGGGGGCATGTTATCCCAAAAAAAAGTTCCATTAAAAAGGAGCGGGTCCCTAACTTGTAATGGCCATACCCAAAGTGTGTTGGCGCCAACATTTCCCGTGGGGTACACCCACCTTTTCAATAAAAAACTCCCCGCAAACACACCCACCCTTGTTAGAAAATTTGGGCCTGCTGGAGCAGCACGGACACGTTAACCCTGGTGATCTACTGGCAGCGACTGATGAGACGTGGAGGAAGGCCTGATTCAAAACTAGGCCCCATTAACCCCTTTAATTCCATCTGACTACTATTCCGTCATGTGCCCTGGGACTTAATTCCCAAGGACGGAATAGTACGTCATATGCGATCAGCTGCACTCCCGGGGGGAGCGCAGCTGATCGCGGCCTGGTGTCAGCTGATTATCACAGCTGACACTCAGCACTATGTGCCAGGAGTGGTCACGGACCGCTCGCAGCACATTAACCCCTGGCACACTGTACCAAACACGATCGCAGTTACAGGGGAAAGCGAAGCATCGCTCAGGAGGGGGCTCTATGCGTGCTTCCCTGAGACCCTCAGAACAGCGCGATGTGACCGCGCTGTTCTAAGGATTCCTCCCTGCAGGACCCGGATCCAAGATGGCTGCACGGTTCCTTCCGGGTCTGCAGGGAGGTGGCTTCCTCATTGCCTGCTGAGAGAGGCCGCTGAGAAAGCCTGCTGCATTGCCTGTCAGATTGCTGGTCTGACAGAGTGCTGTGCACAGTGTCGACCAGTGATCTGATATAATACAGTGATGTCACATCCTAGAAAAAGTAAAAAGTAAAATAAATAAAAATGACATGTGTAAAAAAAATTCCTAAATAAAATGAAAAAAAAAAATATTCCCCAATAATTAATTTCTTCATGTAAATAAAAAAAAAACAATAAAGTACACATATTTAGTATCGCCGCGTCTGTAACGACCCCCCTATAAAACTGTCCCACTAGTTTAACCCCTTTAGTGAACCCTTTAAAAAAAAAACAAGGCAAAAAAACAATGATTTATCATCATATGCTGAACAAAAAGTGGAATAACACATGATCAAAAAGACGGATATAAATAACAAGGTACCGCTGAAAACGTCATCTTGTCCCGCAAAAACGAGCTGCCATACAGCACATCAGCGAAAAAAGTAAAAAATTATAGCAGCAGAATAAAGCGATGCAAAATAAATAATATTTATTTTATATAATCGTTTTTATTGTATAAAAGCGCGAAAACATAAAAAATAATAAATGAGGTATCGCTGTAATCGTACTAACCCGAAGAATAAAAACTGCTTTATCAATTTTAGACACACGCTTAATGGTATAAACACCCCACCAAAAGAAATTCATGAATTGCTGGCTCCCAAAAAATCGTAATAAAATGCGATAAAAAAATATCAGTCAAATGGTGCAAATAAAAACGTCAACTCGTCCCGCAAAAAATAAGACCTCACTTGACTCTGTGGGCCAAAATAAGAAAAAATATAGCTCTCAAAATTTGACGATGCAAAAACTATTTTTTGCAACAAAAAGCGTCTCTTAGCGTGTGAAAGCTGCCAATCATAAAAACCCGCTATAAATAGTAAATCAAACCCCCCTTTATCAAACCCTTAGTAGGGAAAAATAATAAAATTAAAAAAATGTATTTATTTCCATTTTCCCATCAGGGTTAGGTTTAGGGTTGGGGCTAAAGTTAGAGTTACAGTTGGGGCTAAAGGCAGAATTAGGGTTAGGTTGGGATTAGGGTTAGGGGGTGTTAGGGTTAGGTTTGTTTAGGGTTGGGATTAGGGTTAGGGATGTGTTGGGGTTAGGGTTGGAGTTAGAATTGGGGGTTTTCCACTGTTTAGGCACATCAGGGGCTCTCCAAACGTGACATGGCGTCTGATCTCAATTCCAGCCAAGTCGACGTTGAAAAAGTCAAGCGTTGCTCCTTCCTTTCTGAGCTCTGCCATGCGTCCAAACAGTAGTTTACTCCCACAATGTGGGTATCAGCATAAATCAGGACAAATTGTACAATTTCTCTCGGGGTCCAATTTCTTCTTTTACCCTGGGAAAATAAAAAATTGGGGGTGAAAATATCATGTTTGTGGAAAAAAAATATGATTTTTTTATTTTTATGGCTCTACGTTATAAACTTCTGTGAAGCACTTGGAGGTTCAAAGTTCTCAAACCCCACATCTAGATAAGTTCCTTTGGGTGTAAGGTTCTTTGTCTCTGTTGACATTTCCTTGAAACTCAGTTTTCCGTCGGCCATTTTGCTTTCTGTCTTTCTGCAGCTCTTGCCCTCAGTTAATATGGAGTTTCCAGTTTTCATTGTTCCCGCCCTGAATTTTTCCCTCTTGCTTCTTAAGCAGCCTCAGCTGAACAATCAGTGCTCCTGAATCAAGCCTCAGTCAGTCTGTGACCTGACTCCTGGAAGCCTTGGACTTGTACTCCAGCTATTCCCTACTGAGGAACCTTGGAACACTTTTGGACTCTGGAAACCTGCTGTTTTGGGGAATCCATGTTTGCAGAGGAATTACGATACAGAGAAGAGATCCTGAACCTGCTTTGGAGATTTACTGTAGTGCTTGAAGTTACTCTGGCCTGCTGTGTCTCCTGTCGCTGTTCCTGCAAACTGTGTGAACTTTTCAGCATGCTTGTATGAAGTAATACAAGTAATTTCATTTCAACCTATGTCTCCTGTGTTTTCCTCGCACCCAAGCACAAGACGCTATAGGAACTGTACACTATACATGACAAGATCAGGAGCCAATGTTTAGTGTCTGCTGGGTCTGGGAAAGCCGTGTCTGCTGTGACTGTGATATCAGATGTCCGTTTAAACCTTATGTGATGACAGTGGTTGTGACTTCTCACAACCATTCCAGGTGAGCGCATTCCCTTAAAATTTTTACTCTGGAGTGTTACCACAGGTAAACACTATTGTTTTATTTTTTTTTTCCTTTCTCTTCTCCTTCCAGCACCTCTCCCTTTAAAAAAGATCGGAAGATGAGGCCGCATAAAGGAACTTTGCGGAGTGACTGATACAATCCTTTCAGATGTACAGACTTTAAAACCCGTTTTGCAAGCCTACAGGACCTCACTAATCATAATTTGCAAGTGTTTGGACAGACTACCCAGGAATTGCGAGCCAGGATTGAGGCTCTAGAGGAACGAGCCCAGGCTCCTGCCATAACCCCAAGTTCTGGGATCCCCAAATTACCTCCTTTTTCGTTTTGGCGGGTAACGTGAGAAATTCAGGGGATTTATTAATCAATGCAATTTATTTTTCTCTGCACATGCTTCACAATTTCCCACTGAACATCCAAAGTGCTTACTATAAATCTTGTTGCTTACCAATAAGGCTTTGATGTGGGCAAACCCTCTGATTGAGACTGAGGATGATTGTTTGAATCACCTTGATGCTTTTATTTCAGCCATGGGGCAGGTGTTTGATGACCCCAATCGAGGTGCAACAGCTGAAGCAGCCATGTTAACTTTGCGCCAAGGTAAGCGTTCAGTAGCCGAATATGCCCTGGATTTCAGGTGATGGGCTCTTGATACCACTTGGGACACTTCCGCTAAAAATCTATTTTTCGGAAAGGGTTGTCCTCCACTGATTAAGGATGAACTTGCTCGTGCCGACCCTCCCACTGCGTTAGGTGACTTTATTAACTATTGTATCCGTATTGATGCTCGTCGACTGAACGCAGACAAGAGAGATGGTTTCGAAAATAATCGCACTAACCTTTTACTACCTCCCTCCTCAGCTAAGGAACCTTTGAGTAGGATCACAAGGGAACCAGAACCTGAACCCATTCAGGTGGACTCTTTGCAAAGACGGGTTAGTGATGCACGCAAAGAACATCGTATAAAGGAAAATCTATGTTTCTACTGTGGTAAGTCAGGCACTTCATTATAAACTGCCCCAGCCGTTCTCGTAAGACTACTGCAGCAGTCATTCACTGTGAGTGTTGCGAGAGGAGCTCTGTCATGTCCGAGCCTCAGGCTCCAGAGAGATCTGCTGCAAGAGATCTTGATTTCTCGGACTTAAACTCTGTTAGTTCTGGGGACGATGACGGTATAAACGCTGCAATTTTTCAAGTTTCCTCAGCGGTGTCCAGCTGAGTTGTAAAAGAAACAATCTCATTGCTTCCTTTCCATCAAACTCTGGGTTGACTCAGTCTGGGTGTCTAGCTCTGCTATGATCGACTCAGGAGCAAGTGGAAATTTTATGGATATCTCCTTTACTCTAAAACAGGGATACGTTCAGTGAAGAAGGCTACTCCAGTACAGATGGAGACTGTGGATGGCTCTCTACTGACTTCTGGACCAGTGGATCAAGAAACAGAGCCTTTGAGGTCCTTATGGGTAAAGATCATCAGGAGAAAATGTCTTTTTTGCTTATCTCTTCTCCCCACTTTCCCATCATTCTAGGGCTACAATGGCTGCAGGCGCAGATCCTACGATTAACTGGGAGACCAAGGAATTACACTTTCCGGAGAAACAGATGAGTCAAGGAGTTTCAGCTTGCTCTGTTCCTAAAGGAACCATGTCAGTCCCTGAACTACCAGCTGTATACCAGGACTATGTGGATTTATGTGACAAGAAGAACGCTGATCAGCTTCCTCCTCACCGTCCATATGATTGTCCAATTGAATTATTGCCCGGAGCCGAGATACCTTTTGGGAAGATCTACCCCCTAGCGGGGCCCGAGCTAAAAGCTTTGAAGGATTAAATAGACGAAAATTTAGCCAAGGGCTTCATACGCCCCTCTTCATCTCCGCAGGTGCACCCATCTCTTTGTGAAGAAGAAAGATGGATCTCTGAGACCCTGCATAGACTATAGGGAACTCAATAAGGTTACTATTAGAAAACCGTTATCCATTGCCTTTAATCCCTGAGTTGTTGGAGAGATGCGGCATGCCAAAATTTTCTCTAAACTGGATCTCCGTGGGGCCTATAACTTGGTCCGTATTAGACCTGGGATGAATGGAAGACTGCTTTCAGGTCACGCTATGGACACTTTGAATATCTAGTTATGCCTTTTGGTCTGAGTACCGCCCCAGCCACTTCCAACACTTTGTGAATGATATCTTCAGGGATCTCCTAGATACATTTGTGGTGATTTATCTGGATGATATTCTAATTTTTTCTAACTCCACAGAGAACATCATGGACATGTGAGAATGGTCTTAGAATGCCTAAGACAAAACCATCTCTACATCAAACTTGAAAAATGTGAATTCCTTAGGACCGAAATTCAATTTCTGGGTATGTACTATCTACGCAAGGGATTAGTATGGATGGAAGCAAGACCCAAGCCATCAAGGATTGGCCAATTCCAGAAATGTGAAGGAGGTGCAGCGTTTCATCGGGTTTGCCAACTTCTATAGACGTTTCATTAAGAATTTTTCTGAGGTAGTGTCACCTATCACCCAACTTACCCGGAAACAGTCTAGGTTCTCCTGGACCCCGCAAGCTCAGGAAGCATTTTCCTGTTTAAAGGATAAATTACCACCGCACCTATCTTAGTACATCCCAACCCGAGCTTGCCTTCATAATAGAGGTGGATGCTTCAGACTGTGCCGTTGGAGCTATACTCTCTCAGAGAACAGTGAGAAGAATGTCTTGCATCCCTGTGCCTTCTTTTCCCAGCAGTTGTCTTCGGCTGAGAGGAACTACGATGTGGGCAATAAGAATTGTTGGCCATTATTGCCGCCTTCAAGGAATGGAGACACCTTCTTCAGGGAGCTGCACAGCAAATAGTCGTCCTGACAGACCATCGTAACCTTGAATTTATCAGGTCGGCTAAGTGCCTGACTCCTCGCCAGGCTCGCTGGAATCTTTTCCTAAACCAATTTAATTTTGTTCATTTCTTATAGACCAGGATCGCGCAATGGAAAGGCTGATGCACTCTCTAGGATTCATTCAGCAGAGACACGTCCACTTACTCCTCCTAAGACTATTCTTCCTGACTCTAGATTCCTGGGAGTGATTCATAATCAAGACCTACTTAAGGACATCAAGGAAGCATACCATGCGGATTCTTTGTTGGCTCAACCCCAAGGGACGTAAGTCTTGTCTTTAAGAATGGTGTGTGGATTCATGGACAACGTCTGTATATACCTGAAACAGTCAGATTGAGAGTATTGCAACTCATCCACGATTCCAAGATAGCCGGCATAGGGGAATTCTAAAGACACAAGAATTTCTTTCTCGTTTCTTTTGGTGGCCCACTTACAGGAAAGATGTCTTAAACTATGTCACTTCATGTGAAGTCTGTGCAAGATGCAAAACACCTCGCTCCTCACCAACTGGTCTGTTGCAACCTCTTCCCACCCCATCCCGCCCGTGGGGATCCATTTCTATGGACTTCATTGTGGAGTTACCAACCTCTCAAGGGAAGAACACCATTCTAGTGGTGGTTGACCGTCTAACAAAGGCAGCTCATTTTATCCCTTGTGTCGGCTTACCCACTGCAAAACAGACATCAGACTTGATGATTAAGAATGTGTTTCGCTTACATGGAGTACCGGATGAGGTCATTTCGGATCGAGGGGTGCAATTCACTTCAAGGTTTTGGCAAAATTTCTGTGCAGCATTGGACATTAAAGTAAACCTTTCTTCTGCTTTTCATCCCCAGACTAATGGACAGACAGAACGAACCAATCAGACCCTGGAGCAGTATCTCCGCTGTTTTATCTGCCACCTACAGGATGATTGGGTGGATCTACTTCCACTGGCTGAGTTCCTCCACTAAACAGTCTCCTTTTTACTCTAATCTAGGTTATCATCCTAACATTCTTCCTCGATTTCCCATAGATACGCCCTTGCCGGCAGTGGCTGAAAGAATCACTTCTTTACAAAAGAATATGGATCTTCTAAAGGAAAATCTAGAATTGGCTTAGGAAAGGTACAAGAAAGCAGCAGATAAATTTCGTAAACCTGCACCAGCTTTCAAGGTAGGAGATTTGGTCTGGCTGTCAACCAGAAATCTTAAATTAAAGATTCCATCGTCTAAATTGGGACATAAGTACATTGGACCTTATAAGATCAATAAGATTATAAGTGCTGTTCCTTGTCGTCTTCAACTGCCCAGAACTATGAGAATCCACCCTGTCTTTCATGTATCCCTACTAAAGGCTGCAACACCCAATACGTTTCCTGGACGTTCTTCTCCTTGCCCTGACCCAGTGCTGGTCGATGGTCAGGAAGAATTTATGGTGGAAAGGATTCTAGATTCCAGGTTGTACAGAAATCAGTTGCAATATTTGATTAAATGGCAGGGCTACCCAGTGGAGGACAACTCATGGGAACCAGTCAATAATGTAAATGCTCCTCGCCTGCTCCGCCAGTTTCATCAGAGGTACCCTGACAAGCCTGGTCTGAGGTCATCCGGAGGTTGTCCCTAAGGGGGGAGTAATGTAAGGTTCTTTGTCTCTGTTGACATGTTCCTTGAAACTCAGTTTTCCGTCGGCCATTTTGCTTTCTGTCTTTCTGCAGCTCTTGCCCTCAGTTAATATGGAGTTTCCAGTTTTCATGTTCCCGCCCTGATTCTTCCCTCTTGCTTCTTAAGCAGCCTCAGCTGAACAATCAGTGCTCCTGAATCAAGCCTCAGTCAGTCTGTGACCTGACTCCTGGAAGCCTTGGACTTGTACTCCAGCTATTCCCTACTGAGGAACCTTGGAACACTTTTGGACTCTGGAAACCTGCTGTTTGGTGAATCCATGTTTGCAGAGGAATTACGGTACAGAGAAGAGATCCTGAACCTGCTTTGGAGATTTACTGTAGTGCTTGAAGTTACTCTGGCCTGCTGTGTCTCCTGTCGCTGTTCCTGCAAACTGTGTGAACTTTTCAGCATGCTTGTATGAAGTAATACAAGTCATTTCATTTCAACCTATGTCTCCTGTGTTTTCCTCGCACCCAAGCACAAGACGCTATAGGAACTGTACACTATACATGACATTGGGAGTCTAGTTTCCAAAATGGGGTCACTTGTTGGGGTTTCCACTGTTTAGGCACATCAAGGGCTCTCCAAATGCGACATGACGCCAGCAGACTATTCAATCAAAGTCTGCAATGCAAAACGTCACTACTTTACTTTCGAGCCCCGATGTGTGCCCATACAGTAGTTTTCTCCAACATATAGGGTATCAGCATACTCAGGACATATTGACCAACAACTTTGGGGTCCAATTTCTCCTGTTACCCTTGGTAAAATAAGAAACTGGGGACTAAAAGATCATGTTTGTGGAAAAAATGTGATTTTGTTTTATTTTCTCACCCTAGCGTTATAAACTTCTGTGAATCACTTGGGGGTTCAAAGTGCTCACCACACATCTAGATAAGTTCCTTTGGGGGTCTAGTTTCCAAAATGGGGTCAATTGTGGGGGGGTTTCGACTGTTTAGGCACATCAAGGGCTCTTTAAACGCGACATGACGCCCGCAGACTATTCCATCAAAGTCTGCAATTCACAACTTCACTAATTCCCTTCCGAGCCCCGACGTGTGCCCATATAGTAGTTTTCTCCCACATATAGGGTATCAGCATGCTCAGGACATATTGAACAACTTTTAGGGTCCAATTTCTCCTGTTACCCTTGGGAAAATAAAAAAATGGTGACTAAAAGATCATTTTTGTGGGAAAAAAAAAGGATTTTTTATTTTCATGCCCGGGCATCATAAACTTGTGCGATGCACTTCGGGGTTCAAATTGCTCATCACAGATCTAGATAAGTTCCTTAGGGGTCTAGTTTCCAAAATGGTGTCACTTGTGGGGGGTTTACACTGCTTACACACATCAGGGGCTCTGCAAACTGAACATGACACCCATCAAAGTCTGCATTCCAAAATGTCATTACTAGAGTTGAGCGAAACAGGTCGATCAGATTCAAAAGTCGACGACTTTCGGCAAAGTTGGGTTTCGTTGGCCGAAACCCGACCATAGAGTGCGGTCGGCCATGCGGTCATCGAACCGAGCGCCCAAGTCGGTTTTCACATAATGCTTGCAGGCGCCTTTTTCAGCCAATGAGCAAGGACGTACACTGTGGGCAATGAGATGACATGTGCAGCGTCCACCACCATCTTAGAGAAGGGCATTGCAGTGATTGGCTTGCTTTGGGAGGCGTCATAGTGGCTATAAAAGCCGCCGACCGCCATTTTACTTCTGCCAATATTAACAGTAGGGAGTAGAGTTGAGCGATACTTTCCGATATCCTAAAGTATCGGAATCGGAATGGTATCGCCGATATCACTAAAATATCGGCGATACCCGATACCGATACCGGAAGTCCCATGTAATTCTATGGGAACAAAATATCGAAATTAAAAAAAAACCATTCTTGCCTTGTTGGTTAATTGTACATGAAGGAAAACAACAAAGAGTAATGTAGAATGTATTGGGGGAGGTTGAGGAGACATTAAAGGCATAGATGTTTGACCCAATCCAATGGAATAGCATTAATTTTTTTTTTTTAGGAAATACGTTCGGATTGACGAACAAATTGACAATGTTGTTAACCTTTTTTCTATTTTGTCAAATATGTCTGTTTCACAACTTCCATGGTCTTCACCTTTTTAACTTTTCACACACTTTCTCCTTCATAATTTTCAGCAGCATCATCTTTCTCATCAAATTATTCTTCATCTTCACCTTCTTAATCTTCTAAAACTTCTTGCTATTCATCTTTTTGTTAACATTACTTATATTGTTCTTATTAAACAGTTATTATTCTTCATATTCTACTTCTTCATCTTCTTCCTATTCATCCTTTTCATCATATTCTTATTTGTGACAGACATTCCTGTACTTGTAATCTGTAAAACTCTGAATTTTCATCCTTCCGTTCTTGCTGTCACGAAAGATTTTAATTACAACAGTATTTGTCCGCGTTCAGTTTAGCCTGCAGCAGCATCAGGCATTTTCCAGGGGCACCACGAGGAGGAACGGACTCACCCCCATACACTGCTTAGTCTTCTTCTGCTTAGAATTTAGAGCATATATTTTGCTCTTCATTTTGGTCTTATACTTAATGTTCTTCTGCTTTTTGATCTTCTGCTTATTGTTCTTCTGTCTCTTGTTCTGTATCTTGTAGTTTGTCTTAACCTTCTTTGTCCTGTTGGTGATGGTACAAAAGCCAATGGAAGTAACGAGGACCAGCTGACTGTGCTGGAACCCGGAGGGTCAGCAGAAGGAAAAGAGCCAATGGCACAACCGAGGACCAGCTGATGTTACTGGGACAGGGTTACTAAGCAGGAGGTACCTGTGCTCCAAAGCACTACCAAGGACCAGCAGACGTTGCTGGAACTCGGATACCGAGATGGAGGCACCTAGGCCAAAGGCACTGCGGAGAACCAGTTGACGGTACTGGAACCCGGAGGGGCAGCAGAAGGAAAAGAGCCAATGGCACAACCGAGGACCAGCTGACGTTACTGGGACACGGTTACTAAGCAGGAGGTACCTGTGCTCCAAAGCACTACCAAGGACCAGCAGACGTTGCTGGAACTCGGATACCGAGATGGAGGCACCTAGGCCAAAGGCACTGCGGAGAACCAGTTGACGGTACTGGAACCCGGACGGGTAGCAGAAGGTACAAGAGCCAATGCAAGTAACGAGGACCAGCTGACTGTGCTGGAACCCGGAGGGGCAGCAGAAGGAAAAGAGCCAATGGCACAACCGAGGACCAGCTGACGTTACTGAACCCCAGTAACACAGGAGCAAGTGTTGACTGTGCTAACAGCACTTCCGAGCAACAACTGGCGGTGTTGGAGCCCAGGGTCAAGGAGGATGTTTAAATACTAGATCAAGTAATTTCCTTGTTACCTGTCAATTTTAAATGTCTATACTTCAAACAAGAGAAAGATAACCTTTACTACCATAAGATGATGATTTCATTTAAACTAATATCTAGATAAATAAAGAATTGACAAACATAAACACATACATTAACATGTTGAACAGCAATGCAAACCACAAAATAAATTAGTTAAGGAATCTGCTATACGGTTGTACATAAAAGCATACAAGTACATATCTGAATCCATTAATGATGGATAAGTAACAGTATGTACACCATTTTTATTGTATAGACAATGAATGTCTGACTTCAAAACATCATCAGCATTACAAGTTATCTGTGATATTACTAAAATGTTCCATTTGCTGAATAATGTCACTAAATATTTTATACAAAATTATACAATTTCCATCATGTAATACTCATAATATGTGGCAATAATCATTTTTATTAACAAACATAACCTTTCAAAAGTGCATAGTGCATAGTGAAAATTGCTATTTATGGCTGACTGTGACTGTCGACTTGGAAGCATGACAACAGATAGATAAGGTATATATAGATGAGACTGCATAGCCACAGATGGTGAATGGCGATGTAATACTGTACCTCAATAAAGTGTGCGTCACTACTACATAATTTTTTTTATATAGCTTTATAAACAGGGTACATGGATGTATGCTTGTGCCTTTGTTTTGACGCACAGACTGCCTTCCTGCTGAGACGCATTGGGTAGTGAACAGTTGTGTGCAGTGTTCACTGCAGTCTCTGCGGAATAACCACACTTAGACCTTATAACTTTTCAGAGTTTCTTTATCAATCTACCAAGATGAAGAAGGCAGGGAGTAAGGCACGTGGTCGTGGAGTTTCTTCAGGGAGAGGACGTGGGGATTCTGTGGCTGCTGCGGCCCCCAGTGACACAGCATCCACCAGTTTTCCCCGTGAGCGTTCCTTTATGCGCACTTTTGTAGGAGCTCGGAGTACCCCCCTGCTGCGGGAAGAACAAATTGAAGCCGTTGTTGTTTGGATGTCAGCCAATGCATCGACTTCAATTGCTTCCACCTCCTCTCAGGACCACAGCACTGTTGGGCAACCATCTGTCTCTTCACCGCCTGGCAAATTGCCCAGGCAGTCAGAGAGTTCTGTACAGGAGCCAGCTGAGTGTCTGCTTCTGTTCTCAGAATCTATTGGCTTGCAAACAGGGGCCCAGCCAAGCAGCATTCTGTAATGTGAAGAGGGAGTATGCAGTGATGCGCAACAGCTGTGTCTCTCTGAATCTGAAGAGGCGGGTGAGACAGTGCCGATGGTCAGCACACCGCAGAACGCATCTGATGATGATGAGACCCAGGTGCCAGTTTCTGTTGAGCATGGTGCTGGCCAGACCACCCAACAGCAGGTGTTGGAAAAGGGTAGTGGAGATGATGAGGTCCAAGATCCAACATGGCATGAGGAACAGGAAGGTGGTGGAGCAGCTCAGAGGAATAATAATAATATTTATTTATATAGCGCCATCATATTCCGCAGCGCTTTACAGTTTAGCCGTTTCAGAACACAAGTCATAAGTAACAACGTTAACAATACAATAATTTAAGCTAAATAAGTCGCCCCTGCTCGTGACAGCTTACAATGTACAATGAGATGGGGGAGATACAAAGTATAGGTGTTTATATACAATGGTGCATTTACAATGATGTTCCAGCCATCTTAAGGGACTGAGGGATGGAGATAGTGAATGGGCTAGAGACACACACACACTTACACAGAATACATAGAATGACTTTGATTAGTGAATGTGATAGGCCGCTCTGAACAAATGTGTTTTGAGGGAGCGCCTGAAACCATGCAAATTGTGGATAGTCCTAATTTCTTGGGGTACAGCATTCCAGAGGATTGGCGTAGAGCAGGAGAAGTCTTGGAGTCGGGAGTGTGAGGTACGTATTAGTGCAGAGGTTAGTCGAAAGTCGTTTGCAGAGCGCAGCAGTCGGTTAGGCCGATAGATAGAAATGAGGGAGGAGATGTAGGAGGGGTGCTGCACTGTGGAGAGCTTTGTGGGTGAGAACCAGTACTTTGGTTGAAAGCTGGGAGAGGCCTAGAGAAATGGTTAGTGATAGAAGGAAGATAGAGGAAGACATTGCCCCAACGGTACAAAAAAGAGGGAGAGTTAGGCTGCAGACTCGGTTGCCTGTAGCCTCCAGTTTGGCACCTGTTCGGAGCAGTTGTCTTCCAAAAGTCAAAACGTGCGCTCCCAGGACTTGCACTGCGTGGTCCTTTTTTCACACACTTGCACATGATATTTGCTATGTGAAATGCAAGCTGTGTAATTAAAAATTAAAAATAGCTAAAAGTGTCAGTCACCTCAATACCACAAATATGTGGAAACATGTGCGGACAAAGCACGTAGTTGAGTTACAAAGACACACTAGAGATGTAGGCCAACCTACAGCAGCACCTACATCTTCAGGTTGTGTTGAAGCCTCTTCATCGAGCTCACACACAGCTGGTTATGCTTCCTCACAGGATCGCCATGGAAGAACCTCGGCCACTGTTGTCCAGAGACAAACTGTTATTCCACACACAGCAGCAAGTTCCCTGTCATCCTCACACTCCCAGGCCACAAAACAGCCATCGGTAGCACAGGCATGGGATAAAAGACGGCCATACTCCGCAAACCATGCACGAGCACAGGCTCTGAATGCTGGCATTGCAAAACTCCTGTCCCTTGAAATGCTGTGATTCAGGCTGGTGGAGACAGACAGTTTCCGTAACTGAATATCATTGTCAATCCCACAATACAATGTGCCAAGCCGATTTCATTTCAGCAGGCAAGCCGTCCCTGGTCTGCAAAAGCATGTTGAGGGAAAAATTAAACATGCGCTACTAAAAGCCCTCAGTAGCAAGGTCCACCTGACCACCGATGCGTGGACCAGTACCCATTGTTATGATCTGCTACAACCAGTAAGGAAAGAAGGGAATTCTGTCCCTACAATACAACTAAGCTGAATCCCTACGATGTAACGGGGAACCTGATCCTGCGACCAGACCCGCTAAAGTCCTCATCTAGTGTGAACGAAGACCTATAGTTGCGAGGGAGTAATCCCTACAAGATCTAGGGACTGTGAGAAAAGGTGGACACCTCCTAACATAAATTGTAGCATGGATAATTAAACAGAAAAATAAATACTTTGTGATCCTAACATCAAGCAAAACTGACAGATTAAGGCACCTAAGCACCCGGCTAGCTTAACAGTAGATAATACAATGAAGTCAAGCAAAGCCAGAAGGGCGGAGCCAGACTAAATAGGGAAAAAAGGTCATGTGACCAGCAAACTGAAACAAAACCTAACAAGAGGGTTCTAACACCCATGGCCAGGGACAATACCTTTCCCTCACTGCCCATTGGGTCAATGTTGTGCAGCCGGGTACTGATCTTGCGAGTGGCGCTGTACGTGTTCTGCCAACTCCAAGGATTGCAGGAATCAAGTCTGTACACATTGATTCCTCCTCCTATTCCAGTTCCTCAGAATCATCGCTGCAGGAGCCGTCACGGTCTACCTCCACATGGACCCGTGAACGTTTACCTGTTGCGACCGATATGAGCACAGCCGTGTCCAAATGTCAACAGGCCATCCTGAAATTAATTTCCATGGGGAATCTTAGCCACACAGCGCAGGAGCTCTGTAATGCCATAAAGCAGGAGAGCGACGTGTGGTTTTTGGAAGAGAATCTACAGGCAGGCTTGGTAGTGTGTGACAATGGCCGAAATCTGGTGTCAGCTCTGGGCCTTGGCAACCTCACTCACATACCATGTCTGTCATATGTGCTCAACTTGGTCGTGCAGAGTTTTTTGAGGGACTATCCGGATCTTGATGCACTGCTGCACAAGGTCCGCCTAGAGTGCGCTCACTTGCGACGTTCCAGCATGGCCAGATCGCTGATTGCAGCTCTGCAACGCAGATTTCACCTTCATGAACATCGCATCATATGTGACGTACCCACCAGGTGGAATTCCTCGTTACATATGTTGGAGCGGTTGTGTGAGCAGCAGCCAACAGTAATGGAGTATCAGCTGCATCAGGCGCAGTCAACTCGCAATTTGCGCCGTTCACACTTCACCACTACTGAGTGGGCCTCTATAATAAGAATAATAATATTATTTATTTATATAGCGCCATAATATTCCGCAGTGCTTTACAGTTTAACAGTTTCAAAACACGAGTCATAAGTAACAACGTTAACAATACAATAATTAAAGCAAAATCAGCCGCCCCTGCTGGTGAAAGCTTACAATCTACAATGAGGTGTGGGAGATACAAAGTACAGGTGTTTATATACAATGGTGTTTTTACAATGATGGTCCAGCCATTTTAAGGAAGTGAGGGATGCATGGAGATAGTGAATGGGCTACACACACAGAATTACACATAGAATGACTTTGATTAGTGAATGTGATAGGCCACTGTGAACAAATGTGTTTGAGGGAGCGCCTGAAACCATCCAAATTGCGGATAGTCCTAATTTCTTGGGGTAGAGCATTCCAGAGGATTGGCGCAGCGCGGGTGAAGTCTTGGAGTTGGGAGTGGGAGGTACGGATTAGTGCAGAGGTTAGTCGAAGGTCGTTTGCAGAGTGCAGCAGTCGGTTAGGCCGATAAATATAAATAAGGGAGGAGATGTAGGGGGGTGCTGCGCTGTGGAGAGCTTTGTTGGTGAGAACCAGTAATTAGAATTGGATCCTATAATGAATGGGCAGCCACTGCCAGTGTAATGAGTGGCGAATAACTCTATGAAGGATATCTGCCACGTTTTGCGTGCGTTTGATGAGTCAACGCGGATGGCGAGTGCAGATGATGCACTAGTCAGCCTGACTGTCCCCCTTATCTGCCTGCTTCAAAAAACACTGCAAGCACTAAGGCATGAGGTTTTGGAAGAGGTGGAGGATGAGGAGTCACAAATTCCATCACCTTCTGGACAGTCAGCGCAACGTGGTTCCTCACAAAGGGCTGGAGGACTTTCAAAGTACCATGCTGTATCAACAATTGAACCTCCAGAGTCGCTGTCTATATTTTCATAACCATTACAAACTTTTAATGTATTTACAAAGCACATAATGTACATTTTTTGTCTATCCTTTTGTAATGCTATTGTGTTTCCATAAACTGATGTTACAGAATTATGATACAAAGTTTTTAAATTTTGAGTTTTAAATTTTGTAATATTTATATGTATTTGAAGGACTTTGTGAGGAGGATGAGGAGGAGTCAATGGAGGAGGAAGACATCGCTCCAGAGGGAGGTAGACAATGCTCTAGTCAGTATGTAGACCAAGGGTGGGGTGATGCACAGCAGGCGGAGATGACGCCTCTTGCAGGGACAACGTTTCTTGGCCAGTTGGGAGTCTGCAGCACATGGTTGATTTCATGCTGCAGTGGCTGAGAAACGACCGCCGCATCGAACACATTCACACCACGTCTGATTATTGGGTGTACACCCTCCTAGACCCTCGCTACCGGGACAACTTGCAAAGCCTCATCACACCGTTGAACCGGGAGCGTAAAATGCGGAAGTACCAAGACACACTGGTGCAATCCATAATGTTCTCCATTCCAGCCGAGAGCACTGCTGCTGCTACTGATTTACAAAGCAGCTCTGTGCGTCGAGGCAGTGGAGACAGCTCTGCAACAAGAGGGAGCACAAGCAGCGCCTCTGCACAGGGCAAGAACAGTATGTTCCAAATGTGTCGAAGTTTTGTGGCAGCGCCACCAATGTCTACACCATCCGAGACGGCTCCAGTCAGCAGGAGGCAACGTTTCCGTAAGATGGTTACAGACTACATGTCTTGCCCTCTCAGTGTACTCTCAGATGGCTCTTCCCCATTCAAGTTTTGTGTCTCTAAGCTGGATACATGGCCAGAGCTTAGCCAGTATGCATTGGAGGTGCTGGCTTGATCTGCTGCCAGTGTATTATCGGAGCGCGTCTTTACTGCTGCAGGTGGTGTACTAACAGGCCGTTGCATGCGACTATCCTACGATAATGTAGAACGGCTTACTTTTCTGAAAATGAACTAGGCATGGATCTCGCCTGAATTTGCCTGTCCGGTTTCAGATTAACTAACTGGTTGGCAACGTTTTCCATGTCTCCTGTTATGTTCATCTTTCTACCACCTGAGCTATACTCCCTGGGCTACAACACTGCCAGTTGCTGCTCAGAAGTGTCGTGTCCACAGACCAATACACAAGCTATAGTGATAGTGGGGTTCAGTAACGCCTGCTGTTCCCCTGCTGTGTGTCCGGCAAAAATTACTGCTACCTAGCTACACATGTTTAAAAAAACATGACATGTTAAAGTGGCTAGTGCTACACATAGATATCAGGCTACACCCTTATTTCTAAGCTGTAAACAAGTGAAACGTCAAATTTAAAACCATTCAATGATTAGTGTTGGTAACAAATCTGTAACTAAATAATTGTGACATATTATGGCAGATATCCACATGTCTAACACAAATGCTAACACAAAAGCATACTTATGCTATAGGGTACTGATGGTGAACCTTCTCACTCCATAACTTTGACCAATCCAACTCACATCATGCCTCAAATGCTGCAATGTTGGAAGTGCATAATGTGGGTTGAACTTTGACAACAGCTGCAGTGCGAAGGTTATCCTTCTGTGTTCTTGGCTTTTAAATAAAAGCATACAAGTAAATATAATAATACATTGTTGATTAAGGGACATGATGTACACCTGTAATATTGTGCAAACAATGGATGTAGGACTATTCCTCTTCAACATTACTTATATTTGTGTCATTTGAAAAAATACATATTTTAGTTAAAAATTAAAAACCCATGTTCAGTAGCTGTGAAAGGCCCGTTTGTGTACTTCTATATTGTTTGCAACCAATGTATTGTATACGGATGGAAGCGCATCACACTAATAGATTAGATTTATTTTAAATGGAATGTAGCAGAACCAATTGGAGATAAATGAAAAGGATGAGCCACTGAGACACGCTCAGCAGAGTACAAGCAGCAGTGCTTGAACAAGTAACTGGAGCGTGATCTGCACTCAAAAAAGTAAAAAACACAGACTGAAGTGAACACTGAAACACAACTGTCCACAATCTGTGAAAAGCTCCTTTCTGTACTTCTATAGTGTTTGCAACCAATGTATTGTATACGGATGGAAGCGCGTCACACTAATAGATTAGATTTATTTTAAATGGAATGTAGCAGAACCAATTGGAGATAAATGAAAAGGATGAGCCACTGAGACACGCTCAGCAGAGTACAAGCAGCAGTGCTTGAACAAGTAACTGGAGCGTGATCTGCACTCAAAAAAGTAAAAAACACAGACTGAAGTGAACACTGAAACACAACTGTCCACAATCTGTGAAAAGCTCCTTTCTGTACTTCTATAGTGTTTGCAACCAATGTATTGTATACGGATGGAAGCGCGTCACACTAATAGATTAGATTTATTTTAAATGGAATGTAGCAGAACCAATTGGAGATAAATGAAAAGGATGAGCCACTGAGACACGCTCAGCAGAGTACAAGCAGCAGTGCTTGAACAAGTAACTGGAGCGTGATCTGCACTCAAAAAAGTAAAAAACACAGACTGAAGTGAACACTGAAACACAACTGTCCACAATCTGTGAAAAGCTCCTTTCTGTACTTCTATAGTGTTTGCAACCAATGTATTGTATACGGATGGAAGCGCGTCACACTAATAGATTTGATTTATTTTAAATGGAATGTAGCAGAACCAATTGGAGATAAATGAAAAGGATGAGCCACTGAGACACGCTCAGCAGAGTACAAGCAGCAGTGCTTGAACAAGTAACTGGAGCGTGATCTGCACTCAAAAAAGTAAAAAACACAGACTGAAGTGAACACTGAAACACAACTGTCCACAATCTGTGAAAAGCTCCTTTCTGTACTTCTATAGTGTTTGCAACCAATGTATTGTATACGGATGGAAGCGCGTCACACTAATAGATTAGATTTATTTTAAATGGAATGTAGCAGAACCAATTGGAGATAAATGAAAAGGATGAGCCACTGAGACACGCTCAGCAGAGTACAAGCAGCAGTGCTTGAACAAGTAACTGGAGCGTGATCTGCACTCAAAAAAGTAAAAAACACAGACTGAAGTGAACACTGAAACACAACTGTCCACAATCTGTGAAAAGCTCCTTTCTGTACTTCTATAGTGTTTGCAACCAATGTATTGTATACGGATGGAAGCGCGTCACACTAATAGATTAGATTTATTTTAAATGGAATGTAGCAGAACCAATTGGAGATAAATGAAAAGGATGAGCCACTGAGACACGCTCAGCAGAGTACAAGCAGCAGTGCTTGAACAAGTAACTGGAGCGTGATCTGCACTCAAAAAAGTAAAAAACACTGACTGAAGTGAACACTGAAACACAACTGTCCACAATCTGTGAAAAGCTCCTTTCTGTACTTCTATAGTGTTTGCAACCAATGTATTGTATACGGATGGAAGCGCGTCACACTAATAGATTTGATTTTTTTCTAATATAATGGAGCTGCACCAATTCCACTAAATAAAATAAAAAAAATAAATAAAAAAGTGACACGTGCAGATGCCTACAAACAGTGGTGGATGCAGAGCAAACTGCAGCGTCACCTGCACTGTCACACACACACCTTGCACAGAGCTGTTAAAACAACACTGGCAAAATGAAGCTTTACACAGCGGTTGGTAAACTAGCCTGCCTCAAGCACAGTAGTACACAAAATCGCAATATCTAACTGTCCCTCAGAGTCAGCACAGCAGCGTTCTGTCCCTAACTGAGTTCACAGCACAGTGACGCTAAAATGGCTGCGGCGCCTTTTATAGTGCATTCTGACATCATTTCAGCAGCCAATCACAGCCATGCCATTAGTTAAGATGACCGCATCATTACAGGATGTGCCCACACTTCGTAGGATTCCTCATTGGCTGACTAAAATCACATTGCCTCTCAAAGAATTATGGGAACTTCCGATTCCGGTATACGATATTGAAAAAGTATCGGAATTAAGTATCGGAATTCCGATAACGCGAATATCGGCCGATACCCGATACTTGCGGTATCGGAATGCTCAACACTAGTAGGGAGCGGTTGCTGACGCTGTTTATCAGTAGGGAGAGAGTTAGGGCTGGAAAGAGAAGTTCTTATGTGCTTGTGCTGATAGCATTTGTGCTGTACAGTTAGTGTGCAGTGACAGGGGAGGATTTTCTTGTGTGCAGCTCTGGTTATTAGGCTGCCTGATAGCTGTATTGCTGTGTGTACACTGCTGTGCAGACTGCTTTTTACACAGGATCCAATATAGAAAAGAAATACCAGAAGTGATGCAATTCAATGCCTTTAATGAATGTCAATCAAATACACATACAATCCTAATAAAAAATATTCATAAAAGATATATAAAAATATATATAAAATATATATATATATATATATATATATATATTAGAAATTAATAAACATACTTTTTATTAAAATTAGATGGACACAACCAATTCAATTGTAAAAATATATATTTTTATTTTTATTGAAGACAAAAATAGACAAACATTACATAATAAAATCATTATTAGTGTGTGCAGGGCTTCAGGTGTCAGACTGATTGGTAAAAAATAATGAAAATATAAAAAATTTATATAAATAAATTAATTCAATATAAAAACACCCCTAAAGTACTAAAGTGACCATACACAAAAAATATATATGAAAATGATGTAATTGATTTATAGTAGAAAATTCATGAATATCAGTGCAAAAAATAAATGTTTTAACACCCCTATATTCAAAAGTGACACAGTGCTCAATACAAAAAATATAACTGACAAATAAATCATATATATTAGTGCAAAATAAATAAGTATAGAAATATAATAAAAAGATCACTAATGATAAATAAAGTGCCGATAAAGTGGAGAGTCAAACACTCTCAATTATATACCAGAAAGCCACACCAATAGTGAACAATTAGTATATAGTAAAAGGGGAAAATACCAACCAGTGATGATGACACACTAATGCCCCAGCACACACCACTCCAACGCACGTTTCGCAGTTGCTTCGTTTGCACTAATATATATGAATTTTTTGTCAGTTATATTTTTTGTATTGAGCACTGTGTCACTTTTGAATATAGGGGTGTTAAAACATTTATTTTTTGCACTGATATTCATGAATTTTCTTCTATAAATCAATTACATCATTTTCATATATATTTTTTGTGTATGGTCACTTTAGTACTTTAGGGGTGTTTTTATATTGAATTAATTTATTTATATAAATTTTTTATATTTTAATTATTTTTTACCAATCAGTCTGACACATGAAGCCCTGCACACACTAATAATGATTTTATTATGTAATGTTTGTCTATTTTTGTTTTCAATAAAAATAAAAATATATATTTTTACAATTGAATTGGTTGTGTCCATCTAATTTTAATAAAAAGTATGGTTATTAATTTCTAATTTATATATATATATATATATATATATATATATATATTTTATGTATTTTTATATATATTTTTTTTATATATCATTTATGAATATTTTTTATTGGGATTGTATGCTATTTACACAGCACTAATACTCTGATTCTTTTTTTCTGCACACTTACCGACCGTTCATTTTTTCCCACACCGTATAGAGCTGTACGCTACTCACACACTACCGTGTACCGGCTGGTATCACGGACAAATACATGCTGACTATCTGTGTGTGACTCTGGAAATATATACGGAGATTGCAATTTTCCCCTACACCGTATACAGCTGTACGCTTCTGATACAGTACTGTATATCTGCTCTTTGTATTACGGTGAAATCCACACTGAGTGAGCGTCTGTGTGTGATTCCGGAAATATATACGGAGATTGCAATTTTCCCCTACACTGTATTCAGCTGTACGCTTCTGAGACAGTACCGTGTATCTGCTCTTTGTATTACGGTCAAATCCATACTGAGTGAGCGTTTGTGTGTGACTCCGGAAATATATACGGAGATTTTAATTTTCCCCTACACCGAATACAGCAGTATGCTTCTGAGACAGTACCGTATATCTGCTCTTTGTATTACGGTCAAATCCATACTGAGTGATCGTCTGTGTGTGACTCCGGAAATATATACGGAGATTTAAATTTTCCCCTTGTTAGGGTTCCAGTTCCCAATGCTGCACAAGGGGAATCTCGAGCCATTCCCGCTGTGGTTCCCCATCCGTCTCCGGCCTCAGTGGAACCTTCCTCAGCAGAGACGTCGGTCCCATCGTCTTGCCCGGTCTAATACTGTGCAGAGACTCGCTGCTGCCTCTACTGGATCTTCGGTTATAACCAGTGCTGGAGCAGACAGATTTGGGACTAAGTCCTCTGTTTCTTCTGAGCATGCCCAGGGCAAGATCTCCCATTGGAGATCAGGGGTCACATGCTCAGATACAGCTACGACTCCTATTGGTCCTCCAGGAAGGTCCTGTAGCCATTTGTGATCTGAAGCAGCTTTCTATTGGTCCTTTCTGGAAGGTCTTCTGCTCGTGGCTGCTATAAAAGGTTGTCCTGACTGCACGGCCGTGCGCTAGTATCAAACCTTTATGTGCTTTGCGCCAGTATGGTCATGCGTGTGTGTGGTTAGTTCGGCTGAAATACGCCATTACAATACCGACCTAATCGGTGAGGAGCTTGGTGTGATAGCTGGTCAGGGTCGGTGTCTTAGATGCCTTTAGAATACTGGCATAACCGGTGAGGAGTTTGGTTGCCGTATTCAGGGCCTGGCGTACAGACGCCATAGATAGCTTCCTATGTTCGCTTAGCAGTCAACTGCGTACCTGGACACAGTAGGGTTTTCTCAGCGGCTCTGTGACGCAACAGGGTTCGCTTTAAAACGCTAGTCAGCACCCTAGCGTTTTACTTTGCAGCTCACTGAAGCTAAGTGAGTTCGTACTTATCGCTATATAGCGCTGCGGCATTCTCGCTAGCTGCTCTGTGGATTTACAGAGTTCGCACTAACTGCCACCGCACGCTGCGGCGTTTATTTTAGCGACTCTGCGGGATAACAGAGTTCGCTATTTTCGCGATCTTACTAGCAGCAGGCTCTGCCTGCACGGTGGACCCCAGGCTGTGAACGCACCTTTCTACATTATTTATTAGGTGAGTTCCGCAGAGCCTAACATAATACTAGCGCCACGGTCTGGCTAGTAAAATGGCGGATGAACAGCGTTTACAGCTGTACATCCAGCAGCTGGAGGGTAGGTTGGCGGCTCTTGAGCGCGCAACCTCAGCTGTGGATGTGACCGCAGTCGCTGTTCAGGCTGCTAGTGTAGCTGCAGCCAGTTTGTCCTCTGCCGCCTCTGCCCTTGCATTGTCCCGCCTCCCGCTTCCAGACAAGTTTGCTGGTGACAGCAAGCAATGTCGGGGATTCGTAAATCAGTGCTCCATACACCTCGAGCTTCTAGCTGCACGTTTCCCCACGTATCGGGCACAAGTGGGCTTTGTGATAGCTCTTATGTCGGGCAGAACGTTGGAGTGGGCAACGCCGCTGTGGGAGCGCGATAACCGTGTGGTGCAGAGCGCTCCTCGTTTTCTAGAGGCTCTGAAAAAGGTTTTTCTAGGACCTCAGTTCACCCACGATACGGCGCTCCAACTGCTGGCAAGTACCCAGGGTTCGGCTTTGGTCAGCCATTTTGCTGTCCAATTTGGGACTCTGGCCTCGGAATTAGAGTGGCCAGATAAAGTCCTCATTCCCGTGTTCTGGAGAGGACTGGCGGCTCATGTGAAGGACGCCTTGGCTACCAGGGAGATTCCTGCCCCACTGGAGAAGCATCGCTATTTCCACCCTCGTCGACCACCGTTTCCACGAGCGGAGGCTGGAACGTGCCCAGTGTAGGCAGAGAGTTCGGTTGGCTCCTACCTTCGCCACCACTCTGGAGTCGCCCATTCAGGCACCCGACCTTCAGGAGGCTGCTCCTGCGGGATCTAAATCTTGGGCCACTCATCCATCCCCGATTTGTAATATTTGCCAGCAGCAGGACATTTTGCCAACCGATGTCCACAGCGGCTGAATAAACGGTCGTGCCCAGTAACCGTAGGAACAGGGTCACTGGACGCCATGACTTTTGCCCCTAAAGTGCTCCTCAAGGGGATAATTACCCACGGTTCTACCACCCTATCACTCAAGCTGTGTGTGGATTCTGGGGCAAAGGGGAATTTTATGTCATCCTCCTTTGCTTCTCGCCACACCATGCCTTTGGTGTTGCTGGCTGAACCAGTGTCGGTTCGGGTGTTGAACAGAGCAATTCTGCCGGAAAAGAAAAGGAGAAAAGACAAGTGCAATAAAATAGCGCACACCCCAATAAAAAAGATAAATGAAAAATATATAATAATTAATTATGAAAGTGAAAATATTTATTATTGTAACAAAAAACCTGAACACAGCAAAACATACAATAAGACATAATTAAAAATTACATGTAATGCAGAAAACCAAAAGAATAAAACACATCTGGTTTTCTGCATTACATGTAATTTTTAATTACCGTATATACTCGTGTATAAGCCGACCCGTGTATAAGCCGACACCCCTAATTTTGCCACAAAAAACTGGGAAAAATTATTGACTCGTATATAAGCCGGGTGTATAAACTGCCCTCCTGCTCTGTGCTGCCCCGTCCTGCTCCTTGCTCCCCCATCCAGCTCTGTGCTCCCCCATTCTCCTCTGTACTCCCCCCTCCTGCTCCGTCCTCCGCTGTGCTCCCCCATTCCTTCTCCGTCCTCCTGTGCCCCCGTCCTGCTCAGTGCTCCTCTGTGCCCTCCATCCTCCCCTGTCCTCCTCCATGCTTCCCCCGTCCTGCTCCAGCTTCCCCGTCCTCTTCTATGCTTCCCCCGTCCACCGATCTCCCCCCGTCCTGCTCCAGCTTCCCCCGTCCTCCTCCATGCTTCCCCGTCCACCATTCTCCCCCCCGTCCTGTTCCGTGCTCCTTGTCCTCTCCTCCATCATACTCACCCCTCCCCGTGCCATCGCTGAGCGTCCCTGCAATCCTGCGTTCTCCCCGTCTTCCTGCAGCTCTTCAGCACTGAGCGGTGATGTAATACCGCTCATTAAGGCCATGAATATGGAGGCCACGCCTATGGGAGTGGCATCGCGTCCATATTACATGACCTTTATGAGCGGGTATTACATCACCGCTCAGTGCAGAAGAGCTGCAGGAAGGGGAGAACGCAGGATTGCAGGGACGCTCAGCGATGGCACGGGGAGGGGTGAGTATGATCCCAGCCACCGGCTCCTGCCGCGGCATCCCCTCCCCCGCTGGTTTCTGCCCTATGACTCATGTATAAGCCGAGGGGGCATTTTCAGCACGAAAAAAGGTGCTGAAAATCTCGGCTTATACACGAGTATATATGGTATGTCTTATTGTATGTTTTGCTGTGTTCAGGTTTTTTGTTACAATAATAAATATTTTTTGTCTTTTCTCCTTTTCTTTTCCACATGTATATTTACAGTGCATTGCAGCACCCCCTCATACACACATATATAGTTTTTAACCCCTTACTGCCATCGGACGTACTATCCCGTCCATGGTACCTGGGCCCGTATGACCATGGACGGGATAGTACATCTCGTGCGATCGGCTGCGGGGGGAGCGCAGCCGATCGCGGCCGGGTGTCAGCTGATTATCACAGCTGACACCCATGACTGTGTGTCAGGAGCGGTCACGGACCGCTCCCGGCACATTAACCCCTTGCACACCGCGATCAAACATGATCGCGGTGTACTGGGGGCACAGGGGAGGATCGCGCAGGGTGGGGGCTCCCTGCGCGCCCCCCTGAGACCCTCAGAGCAGCGCGATGTGATCGCGCTGTTCTGAGGGCTTCCTCCCTCCCAGGACCCGGATCCAAGATGGCGCTGGGGTCCTGGAGGGAGGCGGCTACCTCAGTGCCTGCCGAGAGCAGGCACTGAGAAGCCTGCTGCACTGCCTGAGCGATCGCTGGTGTGACAGAGTGCTGTGCACACTGTCACACCAGCGATCTGATAAAATACAGTGATGTCCCACCCTGGGACAAAGTATAAAAGTTAAAAAAATACAAATAAACATGTTTTAAAAAAAAATCCAAAATAAATAAATAAAAAATATATTCCCCAATAAATTCACTTCTTCCTGTAAATAAAAAAAACAAAGCAATAAAAGTACACATATTTGGTATCGCCGCGTCCATAACGACCCCCCCTATAAAATTGTCCCACTAGTTAACCCCTTTAGTGAACCCCTTAAAAAAAAAAAAAAAAAAACGAAGCAAAAAATCAATGCTTTATCATCATACCGCCGAACAAAAAGTGGAATAACACGCGATCAAAAAGACCGATATAAAAAAACATGGTACTGCTGAAAACGTCATCTTGTCCCGCAAAAAACGAGCCGTCATACAGCATCATCAGCGAAAAAATAAAACAGTTATAGCTCGCAGAATAAAGCGATGCAAAAATAATTATTTTTTATATAAAATTGTTTTTATTCTATAAAAGCGCCAAAACATGAAAAAATTATATAAATGAGGTATCGCCATAATCGTACTGACCCGAAGAATAAAACTGCTTTATCAATTTTACCACATGCGGAACGGTATAAACGCCTCCCCCAAAAGAAATTCATGAATTGCTGATTTTTGTTCATTCTAACCTCCCAAAAATCGAAATAAAAAGCGATCAAAAAATGTCACATGCTCAAAAATGGTACCAATAAAAACGTCAACTCGTCTCGCAAAAAATAAGACCTCATATGACTCTGTGAGCCAAAATATGCAAAAATTATAGCTCTCAAAATGTGATGATGCAAAAACTATTTTTGCAATAAAAAGCGTCTTTTAGCGTGACAGCTGCCAATCATAAAAACCCGCTATAAATAGTAAATCAAACCCCCCTTTATCACCCCCTTAGTAAGGGAAAAATAATAAAATTAAAAAAAAGTATTTATTTCCATTGTCCCATTAGGGTTAGGGTTAGGGTTGCGGCTAAAGTTAGGGTTGGCGCTAAAGTTAGGATTAGGGTTAGGGTTGGGATTAGGGTGTGTTAGGGTTAGGTTTGTGGTTAGGGTTGGGACTAGGGTTAGGGGTGTGTTGAGGTTAGGGTTGGAGTTAGAATTGGGGGGGTTTCCGCTGTTTAGACACATCAGGGGCTCTCCAAATGTGACATGGCGTCTGATCTCAATTCCAGCCAATTCTGCGTTGAAAAAGTCAAACGGTGCTCCTTCACTTCTCAGCTCTGCCATGCGTCCAAACAGTAGTTTATCCCCACATATGGGGTATCAGCGTACTCTGGACCCCAAGAGTTATTGTGCAATTTGTCCTATTTCTTCTGTTACCCTTGGGAAAATAAAAAACTGGGGGCGAAAATATCATTTTTGTACAAAAAAAATTTTTTTTTTGTTTTTACGGCTGTACAATATAAACTTCTGTGAAGCACTTGGGGCTTCATAGCGCTCACCACACATCTAGATAAGTTCCTTGTGGGGTCTATTTTCCAAAATGGGGTCACTTGTTGGGGATTTCCACTGTTTAGGCACATCAGGGGCTCTCCAAATGCGACATGACGCCCCCAGACCATTCCATCAAAGTCTGCAATCCAAAACGTCACTACTTCCCTTCCGAGCTCTGACGTGCGCCCATACAGTAGTTTTCTCCCACATATTGGGTATCAGCGTACTCAGGACAAATTGGACAACAACTTTTGGGGTCCAATTTCTCCTGTTACCCTTGTGAAAATAAAATATTGGGGGCGAAAAAATCATTTTTGTAAAAAAAAAAAAGAATTTTTATTTTTACGGCTGTACGTTATAAACTTCTGTGAAGCACTTCGGGGTTCAAAGTGCTCACCACACATCTAGATAAGTTCCTTGCGGGGTCTATTTGCCAAAATGGGGTCACTTGTGGGGGGTTTCCACTGTATAGGTGCATCAGGGGCTCTCCAAATGTGACATGACGCCCCCAGACCATTCCATCAAAGTCTGCAATCCAAAACGTCACTACTTCCCTTCCGAGCCCCGACGTGCGCCCATACAGTAGTTTTCTCCCACATATTGGGTATCAGCGTACTCAGGACAAATTGGACAACAACTTTTGGGTTCCAATTTCTTCTGTTACCCTTGTGAAAATAAAATATTGGGGGCGAAAATATCATTTTTGTAAAAAAAAAAAAAGATTTTTTATTTTACGGCTGTACGTTATAAACTTTAGTGAAACACCTGGGGGTTAAAAGTTCTCACCACACATCTAGATAAGTTCCTTGAGGGGTCTAGTTTCCAAAATGGTGTCATTTATGGGGGTTTCCACTGTTTAGGCAGATCAGGAGCTCTCCAAACACGACATGGCGTCCAGCCAATTCTGCGTTGAAAAAGTCAGACGGCGCTCCTTCCCTTCCAAACTCTGCCATGCACCCAAACAGTGGTTTACCCCCACATATGGGTATCAGCGCACTCAGGACAAATTGCACAATAACTTTTGGAGTCTTGTTACCCTTGGAAAAATAAAAATTGGGGTGAAAAGATCATTTTTGTGGAAAAAATATGATTTTTAAATTTTACGGCTCTACGTTATAAACTTGTGTGAAGCACTTGGGGGTTCAAATTACTCACCAAAGATCTAGAAAAGTTCCTTAGGGGGTCTAGTTTCCCAAATGGGGTCATTTGTGGGGGGTTTCCACTGTTTAGGCACATCAGGGGCTCTCCAAATGCAACATGGCATCCAATCTCAATTCCAGCCAATTTTGGTTGGAAAAAGTCAAATGGTGCTCCTTCCATTCCGAGCTCTGCCGTGCGCCCAAACAGTGGTTCCCCCCACATATGGGGTATCAGCGTGCTCAGGACAAATTGGACAACAACTTTTGTGGTCCAATTTCTCCTGTTACCCTTGGGAAAATAAAAAATTTGTGACTAAAAGATAATTTTTGTGGGAAAAAAATAGGATTTTTTATTTTCATGCCCGGGCATTATAAACTTGTGTGAAGCACTTGGGGGTTCAAAGTGCTCACCAAAGATCTAGATAAGTTCCTTAGGGGGTCTAGTTTCCAAAATGGGGTCACTTGTGGGGGGTTTCCACTGTTTAGGCTCATCTGGGGCACTGCAAACGGAACATGACCCCCATCAACGTCTGCATTCCAAAACGTTACTACTTCCTTTCCAAGCCCTGCTGTGCACCCAAACAGTTTCCCCCCCACATATGGGGTATCAGCGTACTCAGGACAAATTGGACAACAACTTTTGGGGTCCAATTTCCTTGGGAAAAATCAAAAATTTGGGACTAAAAAATCATTTTTGTGGAAAATTGTTTTTTTTTTTTCACACCCAGGCATTATAAGCTTTTGTGAAACACTTGGGGGCTCACAACAGATCTAGATAAGTACCTTAGGGGGTCTAGTTTCCAAAATGGTGTCACTTGTGGGGGTTTCCACTGTTTAGGCGCATCAGGGGCTCTCCAAACACGACATGGCGTCCAATCTCAATTCCAGCCAATTTTAGTTTGAAAAAGTCAAACGGCGCTCCTTCCCTTACGAGCTCTGCCGTGTGCCCAAGCAGTGGTTTTCCCCCACATATTGGGTATTGGCGTACTCAGGAGAAATTGCATAACAACCTTATCTGTCCATTTTCTCCTTTTACCCTTGTGAAAATAAAAAAAAAAGTTTGTAAAAGATCATTTTTGTGGCTAAAAAGTTAAATATTCATTTTTTCCTTCCACGTTGCTTTAGTTCCTGTGAAGCACCTGAAGGGTTAATAATCTTCTTGAATGTGGTTTTGAGTACCTTGAGGGGTGCAGTTTTTAGAATGGTGTCACTTTTGGGTATTTTCTGCCATATAGACCCCTCAAAGTGACTTCAAATGAGAGGTGGTCCCTAAAAAAAAATGGCTTTGTAAATTTTGTTGTAAAAATGAGAAATCGCTGGTCAACTTTTAACCCTTATAACTTCCTAACAAAAAAAAATTTTGGTTCCAAAATTATGCTGATGTAAAGTAGACATGTGGGAAATGTTATTTCTTAACTATTTTGTGTGATATATTTCTCTGTTTTAAGGGAATAAAAATTCAAAGTTTGAAAATTGCAAAATTTTAAAAATTTTCGCCATATTTGCGTTTTTTTCAAAAATAAACGCAAGTTATATCAAAGAAATTTTACTTCTAACGTGAAGTACAATATGTCACGAGAAAACAATCTCAGAATCGTGAAGATCCGTTGAAGCGTTCCAGAGTTATAACCTCATAAAGAGACAGTGGTCAGAATTGTAAAAATTGGCCCGGTCATTAACGTGCAAACCACCCTTGGGGGTGAAGGGGTTAAACTGTAGTGCACCCATAACATACTTGCTGTTCTTCAACAGAGCAATTCTGCCCACACAAATCACCCATCAGTCTGTCCCACTCACCTTGTCTATGTCTCCTTCCCATCAGGAGAATATATCATTTTTTATCCTCCCTGAGGGTATAGATGAGGTTTTGTTGGGATTACCCTGGCTCTGCCACCACCCTCCCCATACTGAGTGGTCTTCAGGGAGAATTCTGGGTTGGGGTAATTTATGTAAAGGCAGATGCATTAGGGAAAGCATGCAGGTCACCACCACTGAGATACTCATAGACCTCTCTCCTCTTCCCAAGGTCTATAGGTCCTATGCCGATGTATTCTCGAAGAAAGCTGTGGAGACACTTCCGCCTCATCGCCCCTATGACTGTCCTATCGACCTCTTGCCTGGAGCTGAGCCTCCTAGGGGAAGGGTTTATCCCCTCTCTCTTCCTGAGACAGATGCCATGTCCCAATATATTCAGGAGAACTTGGCAAGGGGATTCATTAGGAAGTCGGTGTCACCAGCGGGAGTGGGATTCTTCTTTGTGCAGAAGAAGAACGGTAAGTTACGTCCGTGCATTGATTATAGGGGTCTCAACGCTATCACCGTGAAAAATAAAGTACCATTTGCCGCTAATCTCTGAGCTCTTTGACAGGTTTCGGGGAGCAAGAGTATTTACTAAGCTAGACCTGTGGGGTGCATATAACATGATTCGCATACGTGAGGGGGACGAATGGAAGACGGCATTTAATACCAAGGATGGGCATTACGAACATCTGGTAATGCCCTTTGCGCTCTGTAATGCCCCAGCTATCTTCCAAGACTTTGTGAACGACATCTTCCGGGATATGTTGACCACCTCGGTGGTAGTCTATCTGGATGACATTCTCATCTTTTCTCCAGATATGGCCTGCCACCGGAGAGATGTCTGCAAGGTTTTCGACCTCTTGCGAGCAAATTCCCTATATGCGAAGTTGGAGAAATGTATGTTTGAGCTGGAGTCTTTACCTTTCCTGGGCTATATCATCTCCGCCCAGGGATTGGCTATGGATCCTGCCAAACTACAGGCTGTAATGGATTGGCAAGAACCCCACTCCTTTAAAGCGGTGCAGCGCTTTATGGGGTTCATTAACTACTATCGCCAATTCATTCCCCACTTCTCTACTTTGGTAGATCCCTTGGTAGCCCTCACCAGGAAGGGAGCTATCCCCAAGTTGTGGTCAGAGGAGGACACCAAGGCTTTCTCCTCCATCAAGTCGCATTTTGCCAGTGCTCCCATCTTACATCGCCCCGATGTCGATAAGCTGTTTATTTTAGAGGTGGATGCCTCTTCTGTTGGTGCTGGAGCAGTCCTTTTTCAAAAGGATGCCCAGGGTCGGAAGCATCCCTGCTTCTTCTTTTCCAAGACCTTTACACCAGCAGAGAGGAATTATTCCATCGGGGACAGGGAGTTACTGGCTATGAAGTTGGCCTTCTCCAAGTGGAGACATCTTCTGGAGAGGGCTCGCTTCCCCTTCCAAGTATTCACGGACCACAAGAACTTGGTGTATTTGCAGACATGGATAAAGAGCAATATCGTAGGATGTGTCTGAATATTTTGGAGCGTTCAGATGACTATGTGGTGTTGAGGAACAATCCGACTAAGAACTTTCAAAGGGAATTGAGTAACCCGTTTGAGAGGGGGCTTTATGAAGGTGTTTTGGGGAAAGAAGAAAGTGAATATCTTGTACCAAAGTACCCTGTCCTACAGACCTTCTATTGTCTTCCCAAAGTGCACAAGGGTACCACACCATTAAAGTGAAGACCGATTGTGTCAGGGAGGAATGGTCTGACAGAAAAACTGGGTACCTATTTGGACCATATTCTGAAACCTTTTGTGATAGCCATCAATTCCCATGTTAGAGACACCATGGACCTGTTGGGGAAATTGGAGGGACTATCTCTTGAACCAGATATGGTATTGGGTAGCATCGATGTGGAGTCCCTATATTCGTCCATCCCCCATGAGATGGGGTTACAGGCAGTGGAATACTATCTCAATACTAGGGGCACACAATGTAATGGGCATAATAGGTTTGTGTTGGAAGCACTGAAATTTTGCCTTACAAAAAATGTGTTTGTGTTTGATCATAGATTCTACCACCAGCTCAGGGGCACTGCGATGGGTAGCCCTTGTGCGCCATCGTATGCTAATTTGCTCCTCGGCTGGTGGGAGGAAGAGATAGTCTTTAAAGAATATGCACAGGATTTGGATGACAGGATTGTCATGTGGCTACGATATATGGATGACATCCTGGTCATCTGGAGAGGGGGTGCGGCTGACTTTGGGAAATTTGTGGGATATTGGCCTTAGGTTCACCCACGAGGTGGATCCAATTAGTCTTACCTTCCTGGATATCAGCATAATTATAAGAGATGATGGTATGATTTGTACCAAGACACATCGCAAAAGTACTGCGACAAATTCCTTCTTGCGGTGGGAGAGTAGCCACCCAAAAAATCTAAAGAAAGGGATTCCGAAAAGTCAATACCTTAGATTACGGAGGAATTGTACTGACATGGATGATTTTGAAAAACAGGCTAGGGATCTGCAGGGCAGGTTCTTAAATAGAGGATACCCTAACGATGTTCTCAAAAAGGCATATAAGGAATCATTAAGCAGGAATAGAAATGATCTACTCATTCCCAAGCAAAATGATTCATCTGAACCCTCACTGCGCTTTATAACCAGGTACTCAGATGGAGCAAATAATATTAGATCGGTGCTTTCAAAACATTGGTCTATCCTTACAATGGATAGTGACGTAGGTAATTGCATTTCCCCTGAGCCTTTAATCACGTTCCGAAGGGGAAAATCTTTGAGAGATAGACTGGTTCACAGTCAGTTTGGAACAAGAGGAGGTTTGGATTCATTCCTTACCCAACCAAAAGGATGCTTTCGGTGTGGGAGATGCAAAATGTGTGCATCTATCCAACAGACAAAGACCTTTGTGAGTTCTATCACAGAGAGGAAGTATGAGATACGCCATTTTATTAATTGCCGCACTACTGGGGTTATCTACAAAGCCACATGCCAATGTGGGTTGGAATATGTGGGCAAGACTAAGAGGGAATTCAGAAGGAGGGTGGGTGAGCATTTAAGGGATATCGTCAATAAGAGGGATACTCCGGTTGCTATGCATATGAACACGATCCATCAGGGTGATATTAGAATAATTTCTTTTGTAGGGATTGACAAGATTGCCCCACCGTGTAGGGGAGGTGATTGGGATAGACTGATCCTTCAAAAAGAGAGCAAGTGGATCTTCTATCTGAAAACGGTTCACCCATTGGGCCTTAATGAACAATTGTCATACAACTGTTTTGTATAATTCAGAGATCTGGAGAATGTTCTGACCCCGCCCATGGTGAGTTGGCTGGACCCACAGCCCTGACCCTGACACTCCCTGTATAGGGGGTGGGTGTCACCAGGTACTCTCACCTGTGGGTCTGGAGGCTTTCCACCGGGGTCCCTCCCTCTCTATTTCCCTAAAAAAAAAGCCCATTTGGTTTAGTTCTCTCGGGTTTGGTGGCTTTTTTGTTTTTTTTCCCCAATTTTTTATTGTTTCACTCCTCATGACGAATATACTGGTCTCTGAATAGTATGATTTGGCCTCTGGACTTAGTTGTCCTTTGTTAATTTAACTCTTCCTTTGGAACATTTCTTACCATTTGTTTTTTTGTGGACCCCTTATGTGGTTTCAATGTAGTGACTAAACCAGACACATGTTAGGGAATAAGGTGCGAGAGTATAAGTCTATGACTGGTTATGGCATCTTCTATTATAGTATGCTCCAAAAAGTAATGCATGTCTTGCATGGTTTTGTATATTGGAGGGTGATGGAGCATTGTTTGGTATCTGTGGGAATTTCCTACAGAGGTTCCGGTATGTTTTGAGCATAATAAGCGCAACATAAATCTCTAATGACGCAAGCAACTATGGACCTAGCAATGGGTCATAGGGAGTCTTTTAGCTTGCGTTCCATATACAGGAAGTGCGCCTCAGAATGCCGGAAGCGCGTCACACGCCGGGGCGGAGCTCCCCTGATGACGCGCTCGCACACTTGCTTATGAACCGCGCTATACCCAGGAGTCGGTAAGGCAGCAGCATCATGTCATGAGGATTTCATGACGATACACATGTACCCACAATACTCCCCTGATGATTCTATCCGCTGAAACGCGTCGGGAGATGGTAGAGTTTTAGAATAAGAACATCGTGGCACCTGTATCTGTATTTAGTGGTCCCTCTGAGAGAAAAAGTTTGGTGGACACCTGTGGATTGGGTGAGATTGTTCCTTTATTACATATCATGTGGTCCAAAATGTTTATTATGCATCTGAAAGACAATCTAGGAATGCTCATCTATTGCTGAGGAAGCATGGTTCCGTTTAATTGTCTGTATCTGATGCTTTAGTATATCTTTATGCATGCCTCATAGTGCATTGATAAGCCTCTTTATTTAGGGATGTTAACCGGATTTTTCCTAAAGCCCCCGTCTCACACAGCGATCTCGCTAGCGAGATCGCTGCTGAGTCACTAGTTTTGTGACGCAGCAGCGAGCACACCAGCGATATCGCTGTGTGTGACATTCAGCGACGATCAGCCCCCTGCCGGGTATCGCTGATCGTCGCTGAAAGGCCAGGACATTTTTTTGATCGCTGGTCTCCCGCTGACAGGCACGCATCGCTGCGTGTGACAGGCGGGAGACCAGAGATCCGCTGGTAACTAAGGTACACAGCGGGTTTCCAGGCGCGGGGCTGTGCCTAGAAACCCGCTGTGTACCTTGGATACCAGCTCCCTGAAGCAGGGAGCTGGTAACCAAGGTACACAGCGGGTTTCCAGGCACCGCGATGCTTACCCGCAGTGTCGCTTGTACTGATTGCTGCCTGAGCTGCCTGTTTGGCAGCTCGATACAGTAAAGATGTATAAAAGGTATCAACCACTGAGGACTCTCAACTCTAAATATTTTTCTTGTTTGGCAGCTCAGCAGCGATAATGTAGCGATACACCAGCGATCCTGATCGTTGTCGGGATCGCTGGTGTATCGCTATGTGAGACCCAGCCTTAAACCTGGTTGGGTAAGGACTGCATTATTTACATATCCCCCAGTCGTTAATATGGTTAATCCCTAATTTATATTGAGGATTTTTGCATACTTCAGCACAGTGACGATATTAGGCTGTCACTAGGTATTTAGGACATATTGTGACTGTTATCTGGATATAACAATTTCGATTGGATTGATTAAGACACGACACGGTGATAGTGTTTGAATTGGATTAATTGCACTGGCCGATTACAAATAGACCAGGGAATATACACTATCACAATTTTGATGCTGGAGGTGTATGAGAATACATTACAATCACCACTTAGTGGTAAGGTTTATAAGAGGCTTATAGTGCTCCTTACATAGAACAGAACTATTGATTCTGTGGAGCGTTCACTTTTGCTTCTGGTTTTGTGTTTTTTTATATTGTCTGTTGATGGGGTTAATGTTTGTTTTTTAACCTATAGTAATAAAAGTTACATTTTATCCTTGAGCTTACTTCCTCAGTTTATTATTTCTGGATATTTCCCGCTTACTTGGTTTTATTTGCAGACAGCCCAGCGACTAAATTCCCCTCAGGCCAGATGGTCCTTTTTCTTCTCCCGGTTCCATTTCACCCTCCACTTCCTCTCCGGTGAGAAGAACATTCGCGCCGACGCTCTATCTCGCTCCGTGGTGTCCTCTGAGGAGGTGGAGGAGGAGCCTCGGCTTATTGTCCCCACAGAGAGCCTAATAACGGTGGCCCCGGTTTCGCTTGAGTCTGTGCCTCCGGGCAAGACTTTTGTACCACCCAATTTGCGACCGGAAGTACTCTCTTGGGCACATTGTTCCAGGATGGGTGGACATTTTGGGACAAAAAGGACTTCTGAGTTGCTGGCGAGGACATACTGGTGGCCGCATATGGCCCATGACGTCAGGGAACATGTTCAGGCTTGCGTCTCTTGCGCCAAGAATAAGTCCCCTCGACAACGGCCAGCTGGGCTACTTTTCCCTTTACCGGTGGCAGACAGGCCCTGGGAGATGGTCAGGATGGATTTTGTGGTGGGCTTACCCAAGTCTTGGGGCTGCACCATCATCTGGGTGATAACCGACCATTTCTCCAAAATGGTGCACTTGGTGCCGTTACCACGGTTACCGTCTGCACGGGCCTTGGCAGCATTATTCATCAGGCATATTTTCCGCCTACACGGTATGCCAGACAAAATTGTCAGTGATCGAGGTCCCCAATTTGCGTCTCGGTTCTGGTGAGAGCTATGCCAGCTACTCAGTATTGAGTTAAACCTCTCCTCTGCGTATCATCCCGAGACAAATGGGTTGGTAGAGAGGGCCAACCAGACCTTGGTCATGTATTTGCAACATTTTGTCTCGGCCAGGCAGGATTACTGGGCATCCTTGCTACCGTGGGCGGAGTTTGCTCTCAATAATGCTGTGGCTGACTCCACCGGACAGACCCCATTCCTCTTGAACTACGGTCAGCATCCGTGGGTTCCAGTGCCCATGCCCATGTCTTCCGCCGATTCCAGGGTGGCAGACTGGGCTGTGGAGGCACGGGACATTTGGGACCGTACCCAGGACGCCATCTAGGCCTCCAAGGAGAGGATGAGGTCTTCTGCCGATGCTCATCGGCACCCAGCTCCGACATTTGCTCCGGGCGACTTAGTGTGGCTCTCTGCCCGAAACATCAGGCTGCAAGTAAAGTCAACTAAGTTGGCACCTCGTTATCTGGGCCCCTTTAATATTCTTAAACAGGTAAACCCTGTAGTTTACTGCCTAGTCCTTCCGCCTCGCCTTGGTATCACCGACACCTTTCACGTGTCCCTTCTAAAACCCGTGGCCATCTCCCGGTTTTCTGAGTCCTCTGCCGGGACGTCGGGTTCCTCTACCGATGATCATGAAGTGAACGCCATTGTTGGGTGCAAGGTGGTACGAAGCAAAAAGTTTTATTTGGTGGACTGGAGGGGTTATGGGCCTGAGGATAGGTCTTGGGAGCCTGACGAGCATATTCACGCTCCACAGCCTTTGAGTGCAGCGAGGCCTAAAGAAGGGGGGTCATAGGAGGGGGGGTAATGTTAGGGTTCGAGTTCCCAATGCTGCACAAGGGGAATCTCGAGCCATTCCCGCTGCGGTTCCCCATCCGTCTCCGGCCGCAGTGGAGCCTGCTCAGCAGAGACGTCGGTCCCATCGTCTTGCCCGGTCTAATACTGTGCAGAGACTCGCTGCTGCCTCTACTGGATCTTCGGTTATAACCAGTGCTGGAGCAGACAGATTTGGGACTAAGTCCTCTGTTTCTTCTGAGCATGCCCAGGGCAAGATCTCCCATTGGAGATCGGGGGTCACATGCTCAGATACAGCTACGATTCCTATTGGTCCTCCAGGAAGGTCCTGTAGCTGTTTGTGATCTGAAGCAGCTTTCTATTGGTCCTTTCTGGAAGGTCTTCTACTCGTGGCTGCTATAAAAGGTTGTCCTGATCGCACCGCCGTGCGCTAGTATCAAACCTTTATGTGCTTTGCGCCAGTATGGTCATGCGTGTGTGTGGTTAGGGCGGCTGAAATACGCCATTACAATACCGACCTAATCGGAGAGGAGCTTGGTGTGCTAGCTGGTCAGGGTCGGTGTCTTAGATGCCTTTAGAATACCGGCATAACCGGTGAGGAGTTTGGTTGCTGTATTCAGGGCCTGGCGTACAGACGCCATAGATAGCGCATGACCACTTCCTATGTTCGCTTAGCAGTCAACTGTGTACCTGGACACAGTAGGGTTTCTCAGCGGCTCTGTGACGCAACAGGGTTCGCTTTAAAACGCTAGTCAGCACCCTAGCGTTTTACTTTGCGGCTCACTGAAACTAAGTGAGTTTGTACTTATCGCCATATAGCGCTGTGGCATTTCCGTTAGCGGCTCTGTGGATTTACAGAGTTCGCACTAACTGCCATCGCACGCTACGGCGTTTATTTTAGCGACTCTGCGGGATAACAGAGTTCGCTACTTTCGCCATCTTACTAGCAGCAGGCTCTGCCTGCATGGTGGACCCTGGGCTGCGAACGCACCTTTCTACATTTATTAGGTGCGTTCCGCAGACCCTAACACCATGCGTGCCAGACTACTAACAGGCAAGACTTCCGTGTCCTCACCAACAGGATGACTGTTCATGCTGTCCTCCTCCTGCTCATCCTCCTCCTCCCCCTGTCCTCAGGCCATCCCCGCTGAACAGACGGTATGACAGCTGTGTTTGTAGCCCATGAAAATAGCTCCTGTACTTCATCCTCCTCATTGACTACCAATACACGTTGCGACGACATGAGGCTAGGCTGAGTGTAATCATTCTGTATGGTTCCTTGCTCCATGTCCTCATGCTCTGCCTGCAATGCATCATCTTTAATTGTGAGCAGAGAGGTTTTAAGAATGCTGATAAGCAGGATGGTGATGCTAATTATGGCATCATCGACGCTCACCATCTTGGTGCAATCCTCAAAGTTCTGGAGGATGGTATAAATGTCTGACATCCATGTCCACACCTAAAGGTCTTATGTGTGGAGTCTGAATTGTATATTGACGGCCTTGTTAATGCTGGTAGTCAACAACTGCCCTCTTCTGCTCACAAATCCTTTCCAATATATGCAGTGCAGAGTTCCAACGCGTGGGAACATCACGCACCAGTCAGTGAGCCGGAAGCTGCAAACGCTGCTGAAGCACGGCAAGGGTGGCTGAAGCTGTAGCTGACTTTCTAAAATGGGCAGACAGACGGCGTATTCTCACTAGCAGATACGGCAGCTCCGGGTAGTTTTTTAGAAAACGTTGAATCAAGGGGGTTAAGCACATGGGCCAGTCAAGGTACGTGTGTCAGCTCACCTTGCCTCAGAGCTGCCACCAGGTTCCGACTATTGTCACACACCACCATGCCTGGCTGTAGGTTCAGTTGTGTCAACCAAATATCTGACTGCTCTTTCAGTGCTGTCCACAACTCTTCTGCATTGTGCGGTTTATCACCTATGCAGATTAGTTTCAGCACAGCCTGTTGCAGCTTGGCTGAGGCAGTACTGCAGTGCTTCCAGCTTCTGACTATTGTATTCATTTCTGAGATGGAGGATGAAGAAGAGGAGGAGGAGGTGCAGGAGCTGAAGACTGTGGGGGAAACCCTGATTGACGTAAGACCCGCAATCCTCGGCATGGGGAGGATGTGTTCCATCCCAAGGTCCGACTGGGTACTGACTTTCACTATATTAACCCAGTGTGCCGTCAGTGAGATGTACCGTTCCTGCCCACAGGCACTTGTCCACGTGTCTGTGGTTAGGTGGACTTTCCCAGTAACAGCATTGTTGAGGGCATGGGTAATGTTGTGGGACACATGCTGGTGTAATGCCGGGACGGCACAACGGGAGAAATAGTGGCAACTGAGGACTGAGTACTTGGGACGGCCGTCGCCATCAGGCTGCGGAAAGCTTCTGTCTCAACGAGCCGAAAAGGCAACATTTAGAGCGCAAGCAGATGAGCAATGTGCGAATTAAATACTGTGGCCTGTGTGCCATTTGCTGGGTATTTCCGCTTACATTCCAGTGACTGGGGTATAGACAACTGAAGGCAGGGCTGGGACAAGGACGTTGATGGGCTTGATGATGGTTGCTGGTTGATTGTGGGCAACAACAGGTGCAGGGCCCAAGGCACAGTGAACTGGTAATTGGCTTGTACGCAAAAAAGTGGAAGAAGCAGTGTTGTCACCTGCAGACAGTGTTCCTGGAGCCTTGGGTTCAGCCTACAAAGTCGGGTGCTTTGCTGCCATGTGTCTAATCATGCTGGTGGTGGTCAGGCTGGTAGTTTTGCTACCCCTGCTGATGCGGGCATGGCAAGTGCTGCAAATGGCCTGTTTGGTTGTTCTTGGAAGAGTCTTTAAAACATAACCATACTCGGGAAGATCTAACAGTTGGAATGGCAACTTCCGTCCTGTTGGTGTTACGGGGAACAGATACACGCCTTCTCTCTGTGGCCAACACGCTTCTTCCTGCCTGTTGGGGTGATATGCCTCCTTCCCCATGTGTGCTGCTGTCCTCGCTCTGCATGTCCTCCTGCCAGGTTGGGTCAGTTACCACCTCGTCTTCCACATCCACACCCTGCTCCTCCTCCTGACTTTCCGGCAATTGTGTCTCATCACCATCCACCTCTTGTGACCATGGGTGCTCAAAGATTTGTGCATCGCTACATGAAATATCATCTTTCCCCGCTTTAAGTGGAGCGGGCGAGAGGCACGAATCTCCAAATGGTAAACTGAACAGTTCTTCGGAGTGTCCTAGTGTGGGATCAGTTGTCTCAGGGCACTCGACATGGTGGGAAGAAGGAAGATCAGGGTGAGTAATAGCCGGTCCACACTCATGGTTACTCAGACTTGACCGTGTAGAAGACGTGATGGTGGCTAAGTGACTGAAAGCATTATCCACTATCCAACCAACAACCGTTTCACACTGCTCTGGCTTCAATAGTGATGTGCTGCGGTCCCCTAGAAACTGGGACAGGAATGTCGAACGCAAAGATGTGAGTCAAATAGAAATGGATTTATTTGGAGAAAAATTATGTGATCAGTATACCTGCAGAGCGAAGATTTTTCCACCACAGAAACTGCCTCAGCCTGAGATAACAGACGTTATTAATTTTTTAGGTTATGTTTTTTGTTACTGTTTGAAAACAATAAAAAAGGTGTAGAACAAGACTAGCAGACAGAACTATGCAACGTATGCCTGCGAAGCAAAGATTTTTCCACCACACATAAACCAGGCCTTAGCCTGAGATCTCAGACTGTATTAATTTTTTGGGTTATGCTTTATGTTACTGTTTGAAAACAATAAAAAATGAGTTGAACCAGGATAGCAGACAGAACTATGCAACGTATGCCTGCGAAGCAAATATTTTTACACCACTGATACACCGAGCCTTAGCCTGAAATCACAGACTGTATTAATTTTTGGGGTTATGTTTTTTCTTACTGTTTGAAAACAATAAAAAAAGGCGTAGAACAAAGCTAGCAGACAGAATTATGTGACGCATGCCTGCCAAGAAAAGATTTTTCCACCACAGACACACCAGGCCTTAGCCTGAGATCACAGACTGTATTAATTTTTTGGGTTATGTTTTTTGTTACTGTTTGAAAACAATAAAAAATTAGTTGAACCAGGAGAGCAGACAGAACTATGCAACGTATGCCTGCAAAGCAAAGATTTTTACACCACTGAAACACAAGGCCTTAGCCTGAAATCACAGACTGTGTTAATTTTTTTGGGTTATGTTTTTCGTTACTGTTTGAAAACAATAAAAAAGGCATACAAGAAGGCTAGCAGACAGAACTATGCAACGCATGCCTTCCAAGGAAAGATTTTTCCACCACAGATACACCCGGCCTTACACTGAGATCACAGACTGTATTAATTGTTGGGGCTATGTTTTTTGTTACTGTTTGAAAACAGTAAAAAAGGCGTAGAACAAGGGTAGCAGACAGAACTATGCAACGTATGTCTGCCAAGAAAAGATTCTTCCACCACAGATACACCAGGCCTCAACCTGAGATAACAGACTGGATTAATTTTTTATGATTTTTTGGATAAAAAAGACTGCTGGATATAACAAGACTGACAGACTGGCCAAAAAAGGGAAGTTAGATCTAAAATGCCTCAATTTTTGGCACATGGATGTATGAGCATGTCACAGATAGACCCCACTGTTAAATTTGGCCTGTTTTTTTAAAATAATGCAACATAGTGCTGTATTTAAGTTCAGTCACACCCAGGGCAAAAAAATGGAACTGGCGTACACTGGTCAAACTTTGAGCATGCACAGATATGACTTGGCACGGAGATACCAGTACGACAAATGTGTGCCCTGTTTTTTTTTGTTTGGCTAAATACTGGTGATTTTAAGTACAGTCACACCCAGGGCCAAAAAAAAGATGGCGTACACTGCCCAAATTTGGAGCACGCACAGATATGAGCTGTCACGGAGATACCAATACGACAAACGTGTGCCCTGTTTTTTTTTTTTGGCAAAATACTGGTGTTTTTAAGTGCAGTCACACCCTGAGCAAAAAAAATATATTTGCGTACACTGGCCAAACTTTGAGCACGCACAGGTATGAGCTGGCACGAAGATACCAGTATGACAAATGTGTGCCCTGCTTTTTTTGGGGGGGCAAAATACTGGTGTTTTTAACTGCACTGACACCCAAGGCAAAAAAAAAATTTGCTTACACTGGCCACACTTTGAGCACGCACAGATATGAGCTGGCACGGAAATACCACACCGAAAAATGTGTGGCCTGTATTCCAATTACACCTGGGGCTAGCTATATACAGCAAATATATCATACAGGTAGCAACAGCAGCACCAGAACTCAGGAAGGGAAAGGACCCTCTTGATGTATGCAATGATCTATATACACAGATACAGTGCCTGCAGGCCTTGCACTGATGTATATAGGGTGATGTACACTCCCCTGCCTACCCAACAATGGAACCTATATACTACGGAATTAGTCCTTAGAAGGACTGTTGGGTTATCAGGATTTGAGTATTTTAGGATGGTAGACCCCACACTGGCTAAGAAATCTCCAAATCTGACCCTATCTCAACAGCAGCTCTCCCTACACTATCTCAATCCGGAGCTGAATGCAGCGAGCAGGGCGGCGTCCTGTCTCTTATACCCCTGATGATGCTGTGCGGCCAGCCAATCACTGCACGAACACAACAAAGATGGCTACGGCGTTTCATTGCCTAGCTGACAATTTCTGGGGTGGAGACCCCAGTTCCTGCCGAGTAATCCCGGAAATGCTCAGTGCTCGCCGATTATACCAAGTACCGTGATACTTGGGCGAGTAACGAGTAGTGGACAGTGTCACTAGTGCTGACTGCTTTTTTTCTTATTTTCCATTTTGGAGGTTTGGACATCACCTTAAGACTGGTGTCACACTAGAGAGGAATACAAACGAGTGCTAAGCAATAAAAAAATCGCATAACACTCGGATCAATGTTAATCTATGGAGCAGCTCCCATCATCAGTTTTTTTTTTCGTCCGTATTACATGTGCAAGTGAAATCGCAGCATGCTGCGATTTGCACCATATATCGGACGAGACTCACCAATGCAAGTCTATGGGTGTGAGAAAAACTCGCACACCACACGTGTAAGGAGGTGAGAGGCATTATCCCTTTAAATGTCTCACCCCCTTTAAGTGTGTAAATATGTGTAAATGTATATACTGTGTGATGTCATATACTAGTGGTATGTCAGATATGTAGGGGTTTGGTTGTAGGTAGTTAGTGCTTCCTTGGGGTCACCAGAGTAGAGCACTAGAAGGCTAGTGTATATATTCATGGGTTAACTGTAACTTGTGAGGGATCACTAATGGGGGCATGCTAGAAATCCAGTTAAAAAGTTATAAAAATACGTCAGTGCAGTATTTGGGTTTGGCCACTAGATGGGGGCATAGAGCACATCCAGCCCAATAGACACAATAGTTTAGGGACTTATTGCTAGGGAAGGATTGCCTCCAAGCGGGAATCTGTCAGGAAGACTTCCTATTAGCGGGAGTCAGTTGGGGGTGGACCTTGCTAGTGTGAGGATGTCCACGTTCCTGGGCCCTGAGCATAGGGTAGGAAGAAGAGAGGACCAGCAACCCCTGAAGAAGCCGGTGAAGGATTCACCGTGGGAAACATGAGCCCAAAGAGAGTGGGTTTACGTTGCAGTAGTCCAGTGGAAGAACCACTGTGGGAATGCTCAGCCGAAGAGGTCGTGCTGAAGCATAGAAGCGAGTGGGCCATCATAAGTATCTGGGCAGGATAACCAGAGAGGGGTGGATGACCTAGTAAATGTGTCTTTCTTATGCTGGATTGAAGTGTCTCCAGGGGAAGCAATTGAAGTGCCAATTTCACTGGGCTCCTCGTCCCATCAATTCTTATTGGTCCATTCTGGTGTAGAAGTGGAGGAGAAGCAGACTTGTGAAGAATGTATTGCTAGTATTGTTTGAGACGTGCTTATGGTATCTTGGATGTGCTGTGTCCAGAGGAAAATAAAGCAGACCTGTTTGATGTGATTTGGGACTCTAACTCTAATTGCTCCGTACGCTCCCTCACAAGGGGGAACACCCTAGAATAATAGACACTACAGAGGTAAAACCCTGTAGTGTCTATAGTGGGATACCTATAGGCCAGTTTCTACGATTAAAAAGAATTTGTTCTGAGGATTCGCAATTTGAACAACAGTCTAGAGATTTGAGGAGAAGATTTCAGGAACGTGGATATAGCCGTAGAATAATCCATAAAGGATATATTAGAGCCAAAAATACTCACCGTAATCAATTGCTACAAAACAAAACACCATGCCATGGATCTGGAACCACCGACAATCAGGTAAGGTTTCTTACCAACTTTTCAAACAATTGGTATGATCTAAAGAAGATCATGCAAAAGCATTGGCAAATTTTGTTTACTGATCATGCTTTGAAGAATATTTTACCATCACAACCTTTGATGATTGCTAAACGTTCACCCAACCTGAGTGATATCCTTGCCCATAGTACTTACGATCCTAAGAGAGGAGGAAACCATCAGAAATGTAAAGAGAGGGAGGGTTTCTTCCCCTGTGGTTTATGCAAAGGATGCGCCAATATGAGAAAAAGTCTAACTTTCAACAATCATGATAACTGTCATAACAATAGCAATCATGATTTTTAAGATTAGAACCCATATTACGTGCTCCAGTAAAGGGGTGATCTATTATGCTGAATGCCCTTGTCGGAAAATCTATATTGGCCTTATAAGCCGTGAATTAAAAATAAGGGTACGTGAACATTGCATTGACATCACCAAAGCCAAAAATACCCAGGATGTTGCTTCATTAAAAACACTTCCTAGGCATTTCAGAAAATTGCATGCGTGTAATCCTAACCTCTTGTCAGTCAAAGGCATTGATGTGGTTGATTTGGGCATTAGGGGTGGAGATATCCAAAGGAGGTTGGCAAAGAAAGAATGTCAGTGGATTTATCGATTGGGGACTGTGGCCCCTCAGGGATTAAACGAAAGTTTTGGTTTTGGAGCCTTTCTTTGAGGTCTTCATCATAATAATGGCATTTCCTGTTTTGATATACCTTGGTCTATTGGTATTACTTGGTAGTGGGTAGGGTAGCGGAATGTTTTAGTTTTTTAAAAAAAATTTGGTGTGTGTTATTTTGTACTAATTATTTTTTTGTTTCAGTTTCCTATTAGATAACAATTCTTTTCTTCAGCATGGTTTCATGTGGGGGTGGTTTTCTATACTGAATAGCATGGAGGTCCAATATTTGAAGATATAAGAACGGAGCAGAGAACATCATTATTTGGATTAATCTGTTTACCAGTTGGAAAATACCCTTTTATGAAGGAAACTTTTTGGAGAACGGCAACCTTCTTTTTTGAAATGTTGTAATGTACTATGTATTTTGTTTACATGTGGTTTTTGTTATGAATTGAAATTCATTTATATGTTCTGTTATTTTCTTTATTTTTCATATTATTATTAATATACCATAGTGATGTTATATACTTACCCCTTTAAAAGCATATTACTGTGTGACCACAATAATCAGATATGGAGGTTTATAGGTATGATTTATTTTTTCCATGCCCCATTAGAGCATATCATGTCTTTTTAATATGAATATACATTTACTTTTTTGATATCAATATGTCCCGATTACGTTATCAAAAGAGAGATGGGGATTAGAACTAGTGATTTCATGGAGATTGGAAAATGTTATGGGCTGTGCGCATTCGTGAGCTGCAGACCTATTTGGGGTGGGATGTGCGGTTGGATGGTGTAGTTGGTAGATGTGCGTCATTGATGACGCTACACGCCTCCTCCCATGACCGCGCCTCTTGCTCCCCTTTGGCTACATAGGTCTGCGGAGCCTGCACATGCGCCATATGGCCCATGACGTGAGTCTGCCCTCCGCCTCCATATCGCCTCTATTGGCTACGTTCTTCCAGGCGTGTCCCTTCCTTGTCATACGAATCTATACCAGTGCTGTGGGAAAGTATGTGACATTATTGTGGGGAGTGGACTGTGTTGGTACGGTGGGAGGCCGTTAGCCTATGAGATGGGATTAAGCAGTAATTGCTTCACCAATAGAATCACTGTTTTGGGGTATTTAAACCTGTCGTTTCCCTATCCTGACACGCCTCCTGAAGAAGGATTGCGAAACGCGCGTCGGGGTAGCAGGGACGCCAGGACACTCACGGACAACTCCTAGGTAAACTTATGCTAACCATTATTGCCTTTCATATGGACACTTGTCCCACCTGTTATGCCTTATTGACTTATGACACTGCACGAGCTGCTGTTTTTATTGGATACACTAGATACCTTTACTGATCAGCAGTTAGACATGTGCATTAGCTTTTTACAAAATCATTTAGCTAATGGGATATGAGGCACTTGTACCAGGCTGGTGGTTGCTTTGATAGCATCTATATTGTGCTTCTCTATTTGGGTTGTTTATTTACGTGTGATGTCTATGGATGTTTGTCCCTGGTCTTTTTGCTGATTCAGCATTTTATTCACTGATTTCAAGAATTTTCAATAAAAATATATATATTTTTTCTATTTTGGCATCCGTTATTATTTACCGTTATTTTGGTAAAGGTTTTTTGTGAATCATATTGTTATACATAGGATGTTGCCCCCATTGAGTTAGGGGACTTTTTTCACTAATAGGACCAAGTTGTGATTAAAAGAGTAAAACCCTACACAGCTTCCAGTGCATCGGCCCGCAGCCGTCCCTTTACACACGGACCATCAGTGTGCCTTGCGAGAAATACGCACCGGTGTCCTTAGAAAAGCCGGCAATTCAATGCTGTGTACTGTAAAATCTCACTGACAGCTTACAATAGAATAGACAGAATAGATATTTACACATAGTATAGGTATATATATATATAAAATATATATATATATATACACAGTATACATGTCATTGACACATATATATATATATATCTTTATATTTCATAGAGAGATAGCAGAATAGCCGTTAATTCATTTGTCGGCTTCTATAAAATCATTGCAGAAGCCAACAGGATTGGAGACATGATTTACATACAGTAAACAATTGCAGAACAGTTCAACGTACAGTATATATGTCATTGACTACTACTGTTAGCAGTATGTGTGTGTAAAATTTGGGAGCTGTAGGTATTTAATAAAAGAATGTATTAACAGAAAAACTGGTGTGTGCTCCCGCGCAGCTTTCTGCACCAGAGAGAAAGCCAGTGAGTGAGGGCAGATATTAAGAGCCTAGAAAGAGACCATGGTTTTTTGTCCCCCCGGCTCAAAACATCTGCCCCCAGCCACCCCAGTAAAGGCTCATTTCTTCCCACTGCCCTATAGCGGTGGCATATGGGGTGATACTCATGCCATAAGGATTGCATACGGATGACACACGGATACTTAGATGCAAGGAAATCGCATCCTCGCATTGAAAATGGATTACATACGGATCAGTGTTCATGAAACATTGATGCGATTCTCGGCCGTCAAAATCGGACCGATTTTTTTATATGTTAAGGGTGACGCTGGCCTAACAGGTTTTATTGCACCCGGCTTCATTTGGTAGTGCTGCCAAATTTTTTTAATTATTTTAGATCTATCTATCGATCTATCGATCTATCGATATATCTGTCTATAGATATATCTATACTTCTATAGATATATCTATCTTTCTATCTACACGGTGGGCCATGTATATGGATACACCTAAAAAAAAAGGGAATGATTGGTGATATCAACTTCCTGTTTGTGGCACATTAGTATCTGAGAGGGGGAATACTTTTCAAGATGTGTGGTGACCATGGCGGCAATTTTGGATCCAACTTTATTTTTTCCAATGGGAAGAGGATTATGTGACACATCAAACTTATTGAGAATTTCACAAGAAAAACAATGGTGTACTTGGTTTTAACGTAACTTTATTCTTTCATTAGTTATTTAAAAGTTTCTCTTTGTTTACAGCCATTGACATGTCGCAGAGGTTAACACGTGAGGAGCGGATAGAAATTGTGCTGATGTCTGGTGAATGCAGTACCCAGGTCATTGCAGCATATTTCAATGCAAGACACTCTACGCAAGAAAACTGTCACCATTCCCATGTTATTTAGGTGTATCCATATAAATGGCCCACCCAAAAAAGTTTGCCTAATCACTGAACATAATGTTCCGTGTTAACTGAGGGTCCTGTTTCAATTTTTGTTTTGCCCATTCTGCAAATTCAGTGCACCGATCCGAGTCATCCTCATTGAGATGCTGCAGCAGCTGGATTTTGTAATGGTGCCATTTGTGAGTAGCTAATATCCGCCGAAGGGATGTTCAACTGATGCCAGATCAGCGCCCTGAATTTGCAGAATGGGCAAAACAAAAATTGGAACAGGACCCTCAGTTTACACAGAACATTACGTTCAGTGATGAGGCAAACTTTTTTGGGTGGGCGATTTATATGGATACACCTAAATAACATTGGAATGGTGATAGTTTTCTTGCGTAGGGTGTCTTGTATTGAAATCTGCTGCAATGACCCGGGTACTGTGTTCACCAGACATTAACACAATATCTATCCGCTCCTCACATGTTAACCTCTGCGACATGTCAATGACTGTAAAGCCCCCATTACACTAAGCGAGATCGCTAGCGAGATCGCTGCGGAGTCACAAGTTTTGTGACGCAACAGCGACCTCAGCAGCGATCTCGCTACGTTTGACACTTAGCAGCGACCAGGCCCCTGCTGTGAGATCACTGGTCGTGTCGGAATGGCCTGGACCTTTTTTGATCGTTAAGGTCCCACTGGGTATCATGCATAGGTGTGTTTGACACCTTACCAACGACCACGTTGGCGACTCAGAACCGAGACATGCTATGTGATGGGGTACCAACGACCGCCGACATCGTTGCACAGGTCGCTACGGGTCGCCGTGTCGTTGCTGCGTCGTTGGGAAGATCTAACTGTTTGGCATCTCACCAGCGACCACATAGCGACGCAGCAACGATCCCTGCCAGGTCGTAGCGTTGTCGCGATGGCTGTGGCGTCGCTGAGTGTGACGGTACCTTAACTCTTGAAAGAATAAAGTTACGTTAACCCCTTTACTCTCGAGGGTTGTTTGCATGTCAATTACCTGACCAATTTTTTACAATTCTGACCACTGTCCCTTTATGAGATAATAACTCTGGAATGCTTCAACAGATCTTGGCGATTCTGACATTTTTTTCTCATGACATATTGTACTTCATGATATTGGTAAAATTTCTTTGATATAACTTGCGTTTCTTTATGAAAAAACAGAAATAAGGCGAACATTTTTCAATTTTCAAACTTTGAATTTTTATACTCTTAAATTAGAGTGTCATATCGCACAAAATAGTTACTAAATAACATTTACCATATGTCTACTTTACATCAGCACAATTTTGGAACCAAAATTTTTTTTTGTTAGGAAGTTATAAGTAGAGATGAGCGGTGTTCGAATCGAACTGTTCGCCAATCTCAAATTCGAGCTGTTTTGAGCGGTGTTCGAGCCGTTCAACGAACCCGAACGATTTGGAAAAAATCCGGCTGTTCGAGGTTATGTTCGATAACTGTTCGTGCACCAAAATCGTAACTGGATTTTTTCACAGTAATGCTGAGAATCACTGTTAACACACAGTTTGTGTGTACAGTGGGGTGGGGGGAGGGACATTGGAAGGATCTCTGCAGAAATAATGAAGATCTCCATTTTTTTTCTCTTTCCTGCATTTCCAGTGGGAGATGCAGTCTGTCAGCCTATCAGCAGCGCTCACACGGAGCGAAGTGCTTATTTTTCACACAAGCAAGGGCATATGTCATTGGCTGTGTATGTCACATGTCCTTGCCCTATATAAGACCCAGCCATTTTCGCCGTCGGCACCATTTTCTCACTGCTGCAGCAGAGTGTTAGACGGCACTGCTGCTGCTGTGAGCGCTATATTGTGCACCAGCAAATTGAAAGCGAAATTTCACTGAAATCGACAGAAAGGTTTAGGGAGTAGGGAGTGGGACTAGTTTGTAATTGCAGCCCATTGAGGGCTAGGTTACAACAGTTCCTAGCACTTTTAGCAGGCAGGTCTGTGCTCTTAAATAGACAGATAGGTCAACTTGGGAGTAGTGACTATTTGTAATTGCAGCCCTTTTGAGGGCTAGGTTACATCAGTTCCTATCACTCTTTGCCAGCTCCACCACCATTTAAATAACTAAGAATTTTGAGCTGCATCTTGCCTGTAAAATAATTGTGGGCATAGTAGCAGTGTGTGGTACTCATTCTATTAGGCCATCTATACAAAGCTCCACCAGTGTTCAAATAACTACGAATTTTGAGCTGCATCTTGCCTGTAGAATAATTGTGGGCATAGTAGCAGTGTGTGGTACTCATTCTATTAGGCCATCTATACTAAGCTCCACCAGCGTTCAAATAACTACAAATTTTGAGCTGCATCTTGCCTGTAAAATAATTGTGGGCATAGTAGCAGTGTGTGGTACTCAATCTATTAGGCCATCTATACAAAGCTCCACCAGTGTTCAAATAACTACGAATTTTGAGCTGCATCTTGCCTGTAGAATAATTGTGGGCATAGTAGCAGTGTGTGGTACTCATTCTATTAGGCCATCTATACTAAGCTCCACCAGCATTCAAATAACTACGAATTTTGAGCTGCATCTTGCCTGTAAAATAATTGTGGTCATAGTAGCAGTGTGTGGTACTCATTCAATTAGGCCATCTATACAAAGCTCCACAGTGTTCAAATAACTACGAACTTTGAGCTGCATCTTGCCTGTAGAATAATTGTGGGCATGCAGTGTGTGGTACTCATTCAATTAGGCCATCTATACAAAGCTCCACCAGTGTTCAAATAACTACGAATTTTGAGCTGCATCTTGCCTGTAGAATAATTGTGGGCATAGTAGCAGTGTGTGGTACTCATTCTATTAGGCCATCTATACTAAGCTCCACCAGCGTTCAAATAACTACGAATTTTGAGCTGCATCTTGCCTGTAAAATAATTGTGGTCATAGTAGCAGTGTGTGGTACTCATTCAATTAGGCCATCTATACAAAGCTCCACCAGTGTTCAAATAACTACGAACTTTGAGCTGCATCTTGCCTGTAAAATAATTGTGGGCATATTAGAAGTGTGTGGTACTCATTCTATTAGGCCATCTATACAAAGCTCCACCAGCGTTCAAATAACTATGAATTTTTAGCGGCATCTTGCCTGTAGAATAATTGTGGGCATAGCAGCAGTGTGTGGTACTCATTCTATTAGGCCATCTATACTAAGCTTCACCAGCGTTGAAATTACTAATAATTTTTATCTGCATGTTGCTTGGACAATAATTTTGGGCATAGTAGCAGTGTGTGGCACTCATTCTATTAGGCCATCTATACAAAGCTCCACCAGTGCTCAAATAACTACGAATTTTGAGCTGCATCTTGCCTGTAAAATAATTGTGGGCATAGTAGCAGTGTGTGGTACTCATTGTATTAGGCCATCTATACAAAGCTCCACCAGTGTTCAAATAACTACGAATTTTGAGCTGCATCTTGCCTGTAGAATAATTGTGGGCATAGTAGCAGTGTGTGGTACTCATTCTATTAGGCCATCTATACTAAGCTCCACCAGCGTTCAAATAACTACAAATTTTGAGCTGCATCTTGCCTGTAAAATAATTGTGGGCATAGTAGCAGTGTGTGGTACTCAATCTATTAGGCCATCTATACAAAGCTCCACCAGTGTTCAAATAACTACGAATTTTGAGCTGCATCTTGCCTGTAGAATAATTGTGGGCATAGTAGCAGTGTGTGGTACTCATTCTATTAGGCCATCTATACTAAGCTCCACCAGCATTCAAATAACTACGAATTTTGAGCTGCATCTTGCCTGTAAAATAATTGTGGTCATAGTAGCAGTGTGTGGTACTCATTCAATTAGGCCATCTATACAAAGCTCCACCAGTGTTCAAATAACTACGAACTTTGAGCTGCATCTTGCCTGTAGAATAATTGTGGGCATGCAGTGTGTGGTACTCATTCAATTAGGCCATCTATACAAAGCTCCACCAGTGTTCAAATAACTACGAATTTTGAGCTGCATCTTGCCTGTAGAATAATTGTGGGCATAGTAGCAGTGTGTGGTACTCATTCTATTAGGCCATCTATACTAAGCTCCACCAGCGTTCAAATAACTACGAATTTTGAGCTGCATCTTGCCTGTAAAATAATTGTGGTCATAGTAGCAGTGTGTGGTACTCATTCAATTAGGCCATCTATACAAACTTCCACCAGTGTTCAAATAACTACGAACTTTGAGCTGCATCTTGCCTGTAAAATAATTGTGGGCATAGTAGAAGTGTGTGGTACTCATTCTATTAGGCCATCTATACAAAGCTCCACCAGCGTTCAAATAACTATGAATTTTTAGCGGCATCTTGCCTGTAGAATAATTGTGGGCATAGCAGCAGTGTGTGGTACTCATTCTATTAGGCCATCTATACTAAGCTTCACCAGCGTTGAAATTACTAATAATTTTTATCTGCAT
>JARQOD010003602.1:0-63025 GCA_033576555.1 Oophaga sylvatica
TCCTCCGGGGGCGGGCCTTCCATGTACGTGGGGTCGGGGGTCCCGGCAACTCCAGTAATCAGGGGAGAAGGTGAGGTGGGCAGAGGCGCCATGGAGGCAGCACACAGGGGTCCCGGCCAATAATGGCCTGAGATGTGACTTAATGAAGGGGAATCACTATGAGGGTCTTCACTGGTGACCCCAGGCAGGACTGCATGTTATTGATGCAGCCAGAAGCCTTCCTTTTAGAATGGCTGGCTGTGTCCCCCTCATGGAGACCCTATAAGCAGGCCACCATAGCACTACAGGAACCACATCTGGATGGATGACAGAGGGCCGGGACCCCCACTGCACTCCCATGCCAACAATTGGTCAGCCATATAGAATCTGCCTGTGTGTTAGGCTGGTTTCACACATCCGTTTTTCCCCTTGCGGCGCCCCCGGCATTTTTTAGCAGCGCCGCATCACAAAACCGTATGCGCCGCATGCGGTTTTTTTTCCCATTGACTTGTATTAGCGCCGCATGGCGCCGCATGTCACTGCGGCGCGTCCGGTTGGTGCCGGATGCGGTGTCTGGTCACCGTACGGTGTCTGGAAAAAACGTTGCATGTAACGTTTTTTGTCTGCGGCGAAAAAGCCGCATGCGGCGCATGCGGTTCTTTTTTTACAATGAAAGTCTATGGACGCCGCAATGCGCCGCATCGCGGCGTCCGCCGCATCCGGTAGCCGCATCCGGTTTGTTAATTGATATACCAGCCCACAGCAAACATATACAAGGAAGTACCACCCCTCAGCAAACATATAAAAAAAAACATTGGGTGGGACATCAGACACAGCCACAGAGAGCCACAGACGCAGCCACCGACGCAGCCACCGGACTCGCAGCCAGGATCCGTACCATGGAGCGCCAGGAAAACAGACGGTAAATATGAACCACCCACCCCCAAATTCAAAAATGTAAAATACATATGTCACCAATGTTGTGTGAGCTGATGTTTATTTTTTGTGGCCTGGTACATTATATATGTAATGTTTTTTCTGTGATGGGGATTGGTTCCCCAGGTATTTAATGAAATTAAATTGCCGATGATGGGGTGGGTCCCCGAGTTTAAAATGCATTTGTTTGGGAACTTTATTGTGTATTCACTGCTATTGTTGTGAATGTTGATAATGTAGATCTACTGGTACTGTTTTTTAGCAGTGATGTGCTTTGTCTCCCTGCGACAATCTGAAATGTGGATGTATTTGTGTATCATATTTTTTTTTTTTTTTTTTAAAAAGTATTAATTTTTTGGGCCAGTTATGTCGTTGTTTTTTATGCTACTATCGGAAATGTGCATGTGTTTACTATGGTAATGTTTCTCTCCATTTTTTTTTTTTGCCAATGTTTTTTTTTTTTTTTTGGCTTGTCATGGTTTTATCTACTCATGGTCTAATTGTTTGACTATGCTAATTGTTTTTTTGTTTGCAATATTTTTTCTTTGTGGCCTGTCATGGTTTTATCTACTCATGGTCTGTTGAATTGTTTGACTATGCTAATGTTTTTTTGTTTGCAATATTTGTTCTTTGTGGCCTGTCATGGTTTTATCTACTCATGGTCTGTTGAATTGTATGACTATGCTAATGTTTTTTTTGTTTGCAATCTTTGTTCTTTGTGGCTTGTCACGGTTTTATCTACTCATGCTGCTATTATTTTCCTGTGTTTAGTATACAAATGTTGATGTACTTTTCTTTTTGTTGCAATGTTATTTTTTTGGCTGCCTCTGACCTTAGCTAATTATGCTCTTATGTAAAATTTCCATGTTTTTATTATCATATTTTTTTTTTTTTTTTTGGCCAGGGATACGGTTTCCCTGGTACTGTTGATGGCTATAAAAAATGATTGCATGTGGTCGGAATAATGTCGTTGTTTGAATGTTATATTTTAAAACAGGGACAATCAAAATATATCAACAAATTTTTTTTGGTCTGTTAATTTCACAGCAGAAGAATTGATGCTGGCGATGAAAGGGCGCAGGACATCCTGGATGCAAGGAGGCAAGCCAGCAGAAAGTAAATGTCATCCCCCATGTCCCTAAAAATTTAATGTTTGTTTTTCTCTTTCAGCCAGGGACAAGGAATCCACATATATTCACTGTCCCTTTTTGTGTCCTAACAGCAGAAGAATTCAACGAGCGGCGGCGGCGGCGGCTGAAGCGCAAGTTGAGCAGAGGGGAGGAGAGGAACTCCAAGCTAGGAGGCTAGCAAGCAGAAAGTAAGTATAGCACACATTTTGCTCTAATTACATGTTTGTTTTTTGTGTTTCAGCCAGGGCAAAGGAATACCCATATATTCACTGTCCGTTTTTGTGTCCTTATTCAACAGCCGAAGACTTCACCGGGCGGCAGCGGCTGAAGCACAAGTTCAGCAGAGGGGAGGAGAGGACCTCCAAGCTAGGAGGATAGCAATGAGAAAGTAAGTATTACAGCACACATTTTGCTATAAATTACATGTTTGTTTTTTATTTCAGCCATGGACAAGGAATCTCGAATTTACAGTACCTTTTTACTTTAACAGTAGAAGACGTCAACAAGAGGGGAGGCGGCGCTTGTAGATAGAAGAGAACAGGAGGAGAGGCGGGCAAGGAGGGAAGCCAGAAGAAGGTAAACATTACACCCCCCCCATTTCAATAAAAATACATGCTTGTTTTTCTTTCAGACAGGGCCAAGAAATATACAAATATATTGACTGTCCCTTTTTGTTTCTTCCACAGCAGAGAACATCAAACAGCTGCTGCAGCTGCAGCAATGGCGTTGTTGGCGGAGGAAGCAGCGGGAGAAGCAGCGGCGGCAGCACCACCGGCATCGCCATCTCCTCCCTCCCAGCCAGAGCCGCCACAGCAGGACACATCTTCTTCTGGGAGCCCTCCTACCCATCGTCAGGAATTGGCGGTAAAAATATGTATTTTTAATTTTTCTATCCACAATCCATCTGTGGGCTATATGTCTTGATTGTGTTATTTTAATAACAGGAATCTGAAGATGACGAGGAGCTCCCAGAGGAAGAAGGACGGGGTGGAGAGATACCCGGAGTGGGCTCACAATTCGTAAGTATCCTGCATCAATCGCAGAAACACAACATCACAGTACACACAACACATAGAAAAACATTTAGTGCATACTTCACACAGCGGCCAACACCTGCCAATATCCTAATTTTTATTTTCATTTTTTAGTCTCTCGCATCTGGGAGCCAGAGGGTTTCTCCCAGCGCCTCCCAGAGTCGTCGTGAGACTGTCGGCGGTTCTCAACGTGTAAGTATTATTTTTTTTTTGCCATGTTATATAATTTATGCTTTTTAAAAAACGTGTTATCTACAAATGTTTTGTGCATTAATATTCCCATTGTAACATGTATAATTTTTACAAACTAAAACCATGTATCTGATATATATATATTTTTTTTCATTGTTCATTTCACAGGCTTCACAGCGTGCTCCCGACTCGGACACGGAGGAGGGATTGGACGTGGAGTTGATGATCGACCTGGTCCGAGAAAGGGAGCCGCTGTGGAACATGGCGGACCGCCAGCATGCGGATCAAATAGTTACACGACGGCTCTGGACGGAAGTGGCAGCAGCAATGATGCACCGCTGGGAGGACCTCAATCCTAGGTCCCAGAATAAATACCGTAAGTATAGTTCATGTTGCTGACTGTAAAGGTGTTTTTAAAAAAATTCTGTCCTTGTGTAACCAACGCTTCATGTTTTCATGATTTCCTTTTGTGAAACACTATGGAAACAATGAAAACATGAACTCTGGGTGACACGAGGACTAAAGTGTGGTTGTTGTATAGTAACCAATGTGTGCTTTCTCGTTTCAGGGGAGAGAATTATGAAGCGGTGGCGGTCTGTGAGGGATCGCTTTAAGAAAGAATTCAATAAGGAAATGCGGGCCCCGAGTGGTTCTTCAGGACGCCAGAGTAAGTACAAATATGCACAAGCTCTGGCGTTCCTGCGTGAAACCATGGTCACCAGAAGGTAAATATTAACATGAAATGTAATATTTTTTTTTGTTTTCACCCAGGGCCATTCCACATCTGTATATTAATTTTATGTTTTTGTTTCTTCCACAGCACGGTGAGCAGCACTCGGGCGCCCGCAGAGTTGGAGCCTTCTAGAGCGATCCCTCAGGAGACCGACACCGAGGGACACTTTGACCAACCCTCCACATCTGACCCTTCCCACACTTCACACACACACGATCCCGCTGTCCCTTCCACCAGCGCTGGAGCAGCGTGGCCGCCTGCAATGCATGAATCTGCTGGTCAGGATATAGCCTTCCCTTTACCCCACCCTTCTGACCCTGCCACCTCTAGTACAGCTGCGGGTACTGGGCGGCAGCGTCAGAAGGGTCAGGAAAAGAACTATGCGCCCGAGTTCTTACACATGAACGCATCTTTCCAGAACTGCCTTAAGTTGCTATCTGAACAAGTTTCCGCAGGCCTTCGTCAGATAACCACACTAGTTGGTGAGGTCAAGACACTTCTGGAAACTGTGCGTTCTGAGATAAGAGCACCCCCGAACTACAGCTTTTTTAGGTCGGTTGCGGAGCGCATAGATCCGCTATCTTATGACCAGCAGATGTATGTGATGCACACGTGCCACGCTGCTGTAGTGCAGGTTGTCTCCCATCCTCAATCCACCCCAGTCATTCCACCACCTCCCCCCCCTACAGCGCCGCCGTCCATCTTCCCCCCCCTCCACCTGCCATACCTCCTCCCCCTCCTATTCAATACCAACCACCTCCCCAGTACCAACCACCTCCCCAGTACCAACCACCTCCCCAGGTCCAACCAACTACCCAGTACCAACCACCTCCCCAGGTCCAACCACCTCCCCAGTACCAACAACCTACTCACTACCAGCCACCTACCCCCTACCACACTTCTACCTACCAATCTACTTCCCCTTCCAAATACCTACTATGTCACCTGTTCCTCATGCACAACCCTCCACTCCACCACCACCCACCTGTTCTGCCTTGTCTTCCCATTCTTTTGGTCTTTCCACCCCTTCACCTCTTCCTGTTCCTTCCCCACCACCATCCCGTTCGTCCCTCCACACTCTCCACACTCCCACGGTCGAAGTGTCCCGCAGCCCCTCCAGCAGTATTTCCACCCCACACTACACTGACCTGTAGTTAATGTTACAATTTTTTTTCATAAATTTATTTAAAAAAATAAAGTTGAAAACCAAAAAAATGTATTTAAAAAAATAAAGTTTACTAAAAAAAATAATAAAGTTGAATAAAATATAAAGGTTATTTAAATCTGAAGAATTGGGCCACAAGGCCTACTTTAATAACAATTATATTAAAAAATATTTTTTTCAATAAATTGTTCATTGGTTTAACATTGTTGTCTGTCTTTTATTTATAGGATGTTAAGTTTTAAATTTGGTATACAGGTACACCTAACTTTGGCTAAAAGGTTCATAAATGTAACCTTTTTGGCAAAGTTATGTCCCGGGTTGTGTAGTATGCAAAGTGTATTCTCTTTTTAATAAAAATGTGTACTTTTTTAGATTATCCCCTACCCCAGTTTTCCCTACTCCAGGCCCACCAAAAACATATCATGTTTTCAGTATTTCCTTTGTATTGCACAGGTGAGGCAATTATCACCTGAGCAATACAAAGGAAAGACTGAAAACTTGACATGTTGGTGGGCCTTGAGGACTGCATTTGGGGAAACATGGCCTACAATGTACACTTTTTTGGACAAAAGGTGACAGCCATGGACACAACAATGGCAAGAAGGTTATAGTAGAAAACACACAAGAAGGTAGACAAGTAAACTATTAAAGGTTTATTGTGGGTAAAGAAAATTATTAAAATAAACAATACATTTATCACACTCTGTCATCCTGCCAGTCAACACTACCTTCCGGTGACACAAAGTATTGAGCAAACTGGTCCCTCATTCTAGAAACTGCAACTGTACTGCGAGTGGTAATGTTGGTGTAGTTGTGCAAAGTTGTTTCTTGATTGTGGTCCTCCAGAGAAATTGGTTCCTTGGTTAGGACAAAATTATGGAGGACCACGCACGCTTTCACTACATCATCAACAGTCTCGGTCTTCAAGTTTATTGCAGTCAAAAGGACACGCCATTTTGCTGTCATAATGCCAAAGGCACACTTCACCATCCGTCTGGCTCTTGTGAGGCGGTAGTTAAATACCCGATTTGTATGTGTCAATTCTCTGCTGGCATACGGCTTCAATAGGTGTTGGACAGCTGGAATGCCTCATCACCTACACAAACGAATGGCATTGGTGGGCCTGAGGTTTGAGGCAGTGGCCTAGGGGGGGGAAACTGAAAACTGTTTCCATACAATTTACGTCCCATAGCAGATATTTTAAACACTTGGGAGTCATTAGACCGTCCATAAGACCCAATGTCCACCGCGATAAACTTGTAGTGCGCATCTGCAATAGCCATCAGGACGATAAGAAATATTTCTTATAGTTAAAGAATTCAGATCCAGTTCCTTTTGGCTTTTGAATGCGGATGTGCTTTCCATCAACGGCCCCCAGGCAATTGGGGAACTGGCAGATGAGTAGAAAACTGGTCCGCTATTTCAAGCCACCGCTGTGTTGTTGGCTCTGGAATAAATTCTCCAACCAAAGTATCCCACAGAGCACGACAAGTATACTTTATTATGCCGGATAGTGTGGAGATTCCAATCCGATACTGAAAATGGAGCGATGATAGAGTTTCGCCAGTTGCCAGAAATCTGAAAACAAATTAGAAAATACAAATAATTTCAGAAACGCAGCATTACATACCAGAACTCAGCTACGACTATTGGAGATACCAAAAATAATAATATCTAGGAGAAAGACTGTTTTATAACTAGATTTGGGGCTACTCATGTGGTTTCCTAGTTGGCCTGTGATGTTCAATTAATGATAAAATTACAAGTGTGCTCAAGCAAACAACCAATACATATAGCTTACCTTATAGTCACCATGAGACGCTCCGCCGGAGATATCGAGAACCGACAGTAGGTGTCCGATTTTTTAATTTTGTCTCCAACACGCTCCAGCAAATCATCAAAGTTTTCTATATTCATCCGCAGATAGGCAAAGAACTTCTCTGGATTTAGTCGCAGCTCCATGTTCAGTGTGGAATAGACACCACGAGTTAATCTCTGTGACGTGATGGGGTGGATCCACATACGGCGGCGTCTTCGCTGACGTCTGCGCTGCTCCTCAAACTTTAGCTCCTTCTCCAGAACGATAAACCTCAATCGATTCATCTCCGCAGTAAAATCAACAAGATTCCTGAAGATATTGCCGATAATGGGTTCCATGTTCGCCAATCACTTGCTACTTGCTCTTCTCTCCAAACTGCACTTTCTCCTCTACAACCTGTCAAAGAAGGGATGTAGGAGCAGTGTATATATAGGATTACAGTAGCCAATCATATTTGGAACCCCAAAAAGGGCCCCAAAATGGGTGTGCTTAAAAGCCGGATCCGGCGCAATACGGCGTCAACGTATGCCAACCGGATACACCGGATGAGACGCATGCGGTTTTTTTGCCGCATTCGTGAACCGGATGCGGCGAAAAACAAGATGCGGCACATCCGGTGTTCAGAGAAAATACCGCATGCGGCGCTGCGGCTAAATGCCGGGGGCGCCGTTTAGGCGCCCGCCGGATGTGTGAAAGAGGCCTTAGGGGCGGACATATCATTGGTGCATGGGGGGCCCCAGAGAAATAAGGGGGTCCCATTTACCGTGTTAATGGAAGGGCCCTTTGGCAGTGATTTTCTTTGTCCGCAGCCACCGGTCTGAGTTTCCTGGGGGTTTTGGTTCCTGTTTGATCAGCAGTGTTTGGTCAGTCTGACCGGTGTTACCATCAGTTTCATCAGCTGTTCTTGTATGAAAAAAACAACAGTGAGAACTAGACGGCGTCCGAGTGGCGTCTGATTTTTCCATGGAGCCACAGACTTGCATTGGTGACGAGGATAACTGGACGTCTCTGTGATGTGGTGCATATACATATATACTGTACATAGGGAAACGCGTCCTGCCAGTGCCGATGCTACATAGGTAACGGGGGTAATGCTAAGAAAAGGCAATCCCTATAACACTGTGCAAACTGGTACAGAAAATGTTTATTAACATACCAAAGCGACATACCATGATTACAACCAATGAAATCTTGCACAGAAATATATTCCCTACAGACTCCATGATTATACTGAATATCAATAGTTCTCTCCAGTGTATATACAATGTAATATGCTGATATACCAAATATAGACACAATAATGGTAAATAAATAAAAGACATCTAAATAATCAACAATGACCATGAAGCTATGGGTCCATTTCATACAAAATGAAGTCAGACATGTATACCTGATATTATCATAATAGCCACATACTGTATACAACATGTTTCAATAATAAAGTGTGAATGCATCCAAATATGAATATGAAAAGAAGAGAAGATGTATATCTATGTGTGTGTGCAATATGATGTGCAGAAAATATTGGGCTACAAATAGGCCACAACTTGTCTAATTCATGATGCGCTGCAGCGTTCCCTATGGCAGAATTCTCACTCCTGTAGCTGACTGGAGTGGTGCACGCCACCTGTCAGACTCTCCAGATTCATGAAGACGTGTGCACCTCTTCATGAATCAGAAGCGTCTGATTTCACTACGCCCCCTCATCATGACCGGAGTGAACAATCCCCATCTTGATGAATCGGGCCCCATGTCTTTTAATGCTTGTGAACATGTAGCGACGATGCTGATGTCAATGCCTGCGCTTGCTCATAGTGATTTATGAGAGATTTGCTTATACCATAAAAACACATAATAATGAGGTCTTCAAAAGGGCGCGATTACCATCGCACATAATGATGATATCTACCTAGCAAAATGTCACAGAACTCGCTCATTAGTATTCCCTTTTCTTGATTATATACTCTATATATACTTTGGCATCTACTTTCTTTTTATACCGTCCCTGATGAAGCCTGATCTTAGCAGTGATATGCATCGGGTTCATACATATATACACACAGTGCCTTGAAAAAGTATTCAGACCCCATGAACTGTTCCACATTTTTTCACATTACACCCACAAGCTTGAATGTATTTTATTGGGATATATGCAGGTACGGACTGGGGCTGAAATTCAGCCCTGGCATTTGAAATCACACAGGCCCATGCTGTCCCCGTCCCCAAGCACCAGATGGGATATATTACTACGAATGTTACCCTGGATAGAAGAAAGCAAGATTTAGTAGAAGACCAATATGTCTAATGATTCCCGTGGCCTGCTGGGGTAAGTGACGGAGTCAGCGACTTTGTGCTCCGTCACAACTCTTAAAAGTATGGGGGTCTTGAGAACACCAATTCTGCTAACAACGTAGCAGTAGCTGACAATGCAGCCCACGACCAGACAGGCCCTTCTGGCATTTGCCAGAATTGCCAAATGGTCAGTCCGGCCCTGGATATATGTGACATACGAATACAAAGTAGCAAGAATTTGTGAAGTGTAAAGGAAATGATACATCATTTTTTAAATATTTTAAAATACAAATCTGAAAATTGTGACGTGCATTTGTATTCCGCCCCTGACTCAATTCTTTGTAGGACCATCTGTCTCGACCACGCACCACAATTGTGGGTTACCAGAGCAATGGGGTACTCAGAGCCGAGCCCATGGAAGTCTATGGGGTTGTCACAGGTAGCGGTGGCTCGGTCTGTGGCCCTGGCGGTCAGGCGTATGTTGGGGGGGGCATATTTACAGGGGATAGGTATATATATACAGTTCGTGACGCCACCTGTAGTTTCCTGATCACTAAGACCAGCGCTGCTGTAGATCTCTGAGGGGATGGTGTTGCAGCTAGATGTCAGGTCCCCTACAGGTGGGACTGGTCCCTCAAAGTCTATGAAGTTAGTGATGTCGGGTGCAGATAAATAACACAGTCTCACACTCTTCAGCGTCTTTCCATACCTTTTACTTGTAAGATGGTTAGGCAGGTCCCAGGGAGGCTGGTCCGATGGAGAATGTGCTTTGGGGTAGCAGCTGAACAAGTTAGGGGCCTCCTTTACTTCCACAATGGTAATGAGTCCAACCAGCATAAAGCGTAGTTCACTCCAAAAACTCCAGCTAACTCCTTAGCTGTACTGCCCGGTCAGTTTTGTGGTCGGAGCCTTCCAGTGATGGAACTAGGTTCTTACTTTTGCTGATCAGGCTCAAAGTTCCTATTCCACCTGACCCCTGTTACGTACTGACACTCCAAGGCTGCTTTCTGTAACCTAAGGTCCAGTAAGCCTCTGGTTTTTCTATCACTATGCCTGGAGCAATAGTGACGCTTCGGTCCCCAGTGACCGGTGATCAGTGCTGGATAGTTCAATCCTTAAGGCACTTTTGAGAATCCTTCCACTGTGCCCTTCGCCTTGTCCGCGCTTGTAGCATAAGCACTCCACACTTCCTAAGGTCATATAGGTCAATCCTTTCTTACTTCTTTCTTGGAGCTTGCTGACAGAATCTCAGTATTCTTCTAGGCAGGAGCACGTCAACTGAACCTCACTGTCCTTGGGACAGGCGACTGAAGTATCTGCAACTAACTCTTCTTTCTCAAAAGATGTCTCCGTCTGTCTTCTAGTGGGGCACAGCTCTGACTAGGCTGAGGTGAACTGGCTCACCTTTACTAGCCTCCACTTTAAGAACTGCACACAGGTGGAATGACTCAGTCTTGAGCCACCCGAGCTAGACTTTGCTCCTCCCTCCTGCTCTGTCTGACTGAAGAGCCCGGACTCTACTCCCTGACTCCGCTGAAGCCACTGGCTTATATCCCTATGGGTGTGTCTAAGTGTGTGTTGGAGTGAATGTTTATTGAGCATTAAACTGCTACCTCTCCGCACATTCTCCAGGGTACTGCGTGTGCCTTCACACCAGGGCTACACATTCCCCCATGGTGAAATACAGCACTCCCGGGCTGTGAAATACAAGAAGACATGAGACATTTTGTTTTTGCATTAACCATAAACATTAACTCTTCCCATCCGGGAGGTACGGATATCTTGAACGCTGCATTAAAACATATAGACATAGAAAAATACAAAATACTAAATAGACATCTTCATATAAATAGATGACAATATTCTTGTGAAGGACCCGCACCAAACCTTCAACGTGGGTCCTGGGTGGGCTGCAGGACTTCTGAATGAAGACCTCACTCAGTGCCTCACCATACGGGTTTTTGTTCAGAGGTAGGTGTGCTGGTAGAGAATGCACAAAGTGCAACTATATACAAGATCAGTTCTTGGGCTGGCTCAGTCCTCAGCCTCAGAGTCCATAATAAGAAAAAGACACATATTTATATCACATCACAATAAAGTGCAAAAACTCTTTATCTGCTTACCCAGCCGGGTATTCTACTCAATATATAGATAGAACTATGTAAAACACTATACACAGCAATAAAGTGCAAAATAGCAACTATTCCCTTTATCAAAACTTTTTACAATTTTCTTAGTTGCGGTAAACCCTGTCTGGGTCCTACCGTTCTTCACATTCTCTTGCAGACTTCCATTAAACTTTCCATCCCGGGGGCTGGATCAATACGATGATCCTTAGATCCCATGACTAACAAGTCGTGACCTGCTATCAGAGTTTGGGTCGCTACAGTCCTTGTGCGAACCGCTAGGGGCGCGCCGGGCGCTTCCACTTTATGAGACGCTGTCTGCGTCACTGTAATAGCCACTTTCTCTCGCGATGCAGAAATAGTCGCTGTGCGCGATGTCGTGTAGACTGCTGATTGCGATGTGGACTGGGTCGCAGGTTGCGATGTAGTAGGATGACAAGGCAGTGAAGAGTATACAGGCGGTGCTTCCATTTGCGAGGAGCCTGCAGGGGGCGTCGCCGGGGCACGGTCTGATGCAGCGGAAGATTGGGACTGGGATGCGCTGGCAATGGTGACGTTACCTGCGTCAGGGACGGGGTCACGGACGATTGTGACATTAAGGGCATACCATCCTTTCATACCCCAGTGCCGTGTGTAGTGGACTATGTCTCCATTAACCAGGTCCCTTCCCGGGTGGCCTTGTGGTAGGTGGGACTCTACGTCGCGTCGGCTCACGAACACCCCTGGGTACAGTCCCGGTTCCCGGATAAAACCCCAGCCCTTACGGAACTGGAATTCAGTGACGCACCCCTGACGTCGTGGTTCCCTCCGGGTACCTTTATCGCGGCGAACTGTCTCCTTGTCCGCGATGAGTTCTGCATGTTGCCGCTGTCGGTTGCGCTGGGCCTCACGCTCTTCCTCCTGCCGGCGTCGCTGTTCCTCTTCGCGACGCTGCCACTCACATTCCCACTGGGCGGTGTAGGCGACGTCATCCAGGCGCGCCATCTCATCCCAGTCGACGTCTGGCAATGATGGACAGGACCCCTCCGGTGTCCCTGTCGGGGATCGATCATCTGCTGCGGCCTCCTGGCCGGGCGGGAGTTCCGGAACTGGCGGTACCTCCTCAACCTCCCTCGCTTCCACCGCTTCCTCGGTAGGTTCAGGGTCGGTCCTTTTGGGGGCAGCCTCCGGTTGCTCCTTAGCCTTGGGCAGCAGAAGTTTCGGTAACTCGAATCGTGGGGGGTCATCGAAGGGAGAGATCACCGCGTCCCACAGCCGCCGCTGCATCAGGGTACGCTGGCGTCTCTCGATCTCTTCTTCGCCAGGTTGTTGCAAAACCATCTTCTTCAATCTGGCATTCTCCTCTTTAATCTCCAGCAATGCTTGCTGCAGGTGCAGGACCACGGATGATTCCGGTTCTAGTGGCAGCTTGGCTGGGGAACGGGGCCTGCCTTCCTCCGCTTCCCTGCTCGGCTGCACACGTCCTGCCTCCATGATGTTCCAGAACACTCTCTCATCTTCCTTCAGAACCGTCCGGTTCTCTTCCGTGGAGGCGGGGTTTGCGTCTCCTCCTCTTTGCGGGGAAGGTGAAGAGGAGGCGGACCTCCTTTGCTGTAGGGCAGGATCGCATATTGTAATAGCACTTTGAGAGGGCAGGCATTCTCTTCGCGCCACAGGGGGGCACACGCCCACGAATCCACGCCCACCTTCTTCTCCAGCGCCTGAGGGCGCGAATATGGCGAAAAAGATGGCGATTTTTGGCGCCAGAAGTGCAAACAGTCCTTTTTCACAAAAACAACTCCACAGGCACACAGGGCTCGCAATTTTGCGAGTTTCGCATCCTGTTCGTGACGCCAAGATGTCTCGACCACGCACCACAATTGTGGGTTACCAGAGCAATGGGGTACTCAGAGCCGAGCCCATGGAAGTCTATGGGGTTGTCACAGGTAGCGGTGGCTCGGTCTGTGGCCCTGGCGGTCAGGCGTATGTTGGGGGGGGCATATTTACAGGGGATAGGTATATATATACAGTTCGTGACGCCACCTGTAGTTTCCTGATCACTAAGACCAGCGCTGCTGTAGATCTCTGAGGGGATGGTGTTGCAGCTAGATGTCAGGTCCCCTACAGGTGGGACTGGTCCCTCAAAGTCTATGAAGTTAGTGATGTCGGGTGCAGATAAATAACACAGTCTCACACTCTTCAGCGTCTTTCCATACCTTTTACTTGTAAGATGGTTAGGCAGGTCCCAGGGAGGCTGGTCCGATGGAGAATGTGCTTTGGGGTAGCAGCTGAACAAGTTAGGGGCCTCCTTTACTTCCACAATGGTAATGAGTCCAACCAGCATAAAGCGTAGTTCACTCCAAAAACTCCAGCTAACTCCTTAGCTGTACTGCCCGGTCAGTTTTGTGGTCGGAGCCTTCCAGTGATGGAACTAGGTTCTTACTTTTGCTGATCAGGCTCAAAGTTCCTATTCCACCTGACCCCTGTTACGTACTGACACTCCAAGGCTGCTTTCTGTAACCTAAGGTCCAGTAAGCCTCTGGTTTTTCTATCACTATGCCTGGAGCAATAGTGACGCTTCGGTCCCCAGTGACCGGTGATCAGTGCTGGATAGTTCAATCCTTAAGGCACTTTTGAGAATCCTTCCACTGTACCCTTCGCCTTGTCCGCGCTTGTAGCATAAGCACTCCACACTTCCTAAGGTCATATAGGTCAATCCTTTCTTACTTCTTTCTTGGAGCTTGCTGACAGAATCTCAGTATTCTTCTAGGCAGGAGCACGTCAACTGAACCTCACTGTCCTTGGGACAGGCGACTGAAGTATCTGTAACTAACTCTTCTTTCTCAAAAGATGTCTCCGTCTGTCTTCTAGTGGGGCACAGCTCTGACTAGGCTGAGGTGAACTGGCTCACCTTTACTAGCCTCCACTTTAAGAACTGCACACAGGTGGAATGACTCAGTCTTGAGCCACCCGAGCTAGACTCTGCTCCTCCCTCCTCCTCTGTCTGACTGAAGAGCCCGGACTCTACTCCCTGACTCCGCTGAAGCCACTGGCTTATATCCCTATGGGTGTGTCTAAGTGTGTGTTGGAGTGAATGTTTATTGAGCATTAAACTGCTACCTCTCCGCACATTCTCCTGGGTACTGCGTGTGCCTTCACACCAGGGCTACACACATCTTTCGCTGCCATTATTGCTGCAACTCTTTTAGGGTCTCTACCAGCTTCGCACATATAGAGGCTATAATTTTTGTCTATTCTTCTTTGCGCACTCGCTCTAGCTCAGTGAGATTGGATGGAGAGCGTGTATGAACAGCAATTTTCAAGTCTTTGTACAGATTCTCAATGTGATTTATATCTGGACACATTGACAAACTACCGGTATGTGGCTATTACTTTGTCCATTCTTGTAGCTTAAAGGGAATCTGTCACCCCATTTTTCGTATATGAGCTGCAGCCACCGCCATCAGGGGCTTATGTACAGTATTCTGTAATGCTGTAGATAAGCCCCCGATGTCACCTGAAAGAGAAGAAAAACGAGTTATATTATACTCACCCAGGGCGGTCCGATGGGCGTCGCAGTTCCGGTCCGGCGCCTCCCATCTTCTAGCGATGACATCCTCCTTGCTTCTGTCGCGCTCCTGCGCAGGAGTACTTTATCTGCCCTGTTGAGGGCAGAGCAGAGTACTGCAGTGCGCAGGGGCTGGGAAAGGTCAGAGAGGCACAGCGCCTGCAGTACTTTGCCCTCAACAGGGCAGAGAAGTACACCTGCGCAGAAGCACGATGGCCCCGGAGCGATGAAGCAAGCAGGAAGGCGTCATCGCAAGAAGATGGGAGGTGCCGACCCCGCACCTGTGACACCCATCAGACCCGGACCGCCCCTGGATGAGTATAATAAAACTTGTTTTTTTTCTCTTTCAGGTTAGATCGGGGGCTTATCTACAGTATTACAGAATGCTGTAGATAAGCCCCGAAAGGCGGTGGCCACAGCTTATTGTGGAAAAATGAGCTGACAGATTCCCTTTAAATAATGTTTTATAAAAATAAAACTGTCAACTAAAAACGTTCACCCTTTGTTTGTTGTAATCTATTTTGCTACAAATTACATACTGAACATAATTGGTAGCTCCAGGTGCGTAATAAACTGAACTATACAATTATCAGATTAAGGCCAAGTTCACACATTCAGTATTTGGTCAGTATTTTACATCAGTATTTTTAAGCCAAAACCAGGAGTGAGTGATAAATACAGAAGTGGTGACGTGTTTCTATTATACTTTTCTTCTGATTGTTCCTCTCCTGGTTTTGGCTTACAAATACGGAGGTAAAATACTGACCAAATACTGAACGTGGCCTAATTATCCTGCTTCGAAAACCTTGTAAAAAGAAAAAAAATCTGCCACAATGGCTGTTTTTTTTCCCCATGAATAATTAGAAATAAGTAATATTGTTAGAAACTACAGTTTGTCACACACAAAACATGGTTCTTAGAATATGCTGACACAAAAACAAGTGTAAAATAATAAATCACCAAAAACATACAGTTTTAGGGTAAGTTCACACTAGGCATTTTTTTCAGCTGCTTTTTTGATGCAGTTTTGTGGCGGTTTTGGCATGCTAGATTTGTCTCTTGTGCATGCTGATAAAGTTTAGTGTTAAAAAAAATAAGTCCTATTCCATAGATTCAGGTTTTGGCACAAAAAAACGCAGCGAAACATGATACCTGCGTTTTTGGTGCATTTTTTTCTCCACCCATTCAAGTCAATAAGTGAAAAACGCTGAAAAAATTAGGCAAAAAACGTGATCAAAAAGACGGATGTAAATAAAAATGGTATCTCTGAAAACATATTTTCCGACAAAAAATAATCTGCCATACAGTTCTGTCAGTGGAAACATAAAAAAGTTATAGCTCTCAAAATAAAGCGATACCACAAGCGGAACGGCATAAAAAAATTCCTGAATTGCTGGTTTTTGTTCATTCTGCCTCCAAAAAATAAGAATAGAAAGCGATCAAAAATGCCTTGTTCCCGACAATGGTAAGAATAAAAACGTCAACTCCTGCAAAAAACAAGCCCTCACATGACTCTGTCAGTCGAAATATGGAAAAACTATGCTATCTAAATATGGAGATGCAAATGTTTTTGCAATAAAAGGCGTCTTTTATTGTGTGACAGCAGCCAAACATTACAAAAATATAAATCTGGTATCAATGTAATCACACTGACCGGAAGAATAAAGTTGTCTTATTACTTATCCCGAGAAACGGTGTCAAAAATAAATAAAACCGATTCTTCACCTACTGTTGACTTTTTTATTCTGCCTCCCAAAGATCGCAGTAAGGCTCGGCTCACATTTATCCTGCACTCTGCACTGAGCACTTACATCGGGGTTTCCATGTAAGTCTATGAAAATAAGTGATTCAGACAGAACCCCCAGAGGAAGATTCCCTATAATGAGCTAGATGGAAACACTGTGGACTATGCTGATCCAGCAGGGCCGGTCTTCTTAGCGAGCAAAAAAGCACGGTCCGCCACAGTTTGTGTACTTCTGAAAAGAAGGACAACGGTGAACGGAGGCCAGACGGAGTCCACAGTAATTCTGCTGCCTCATTATAGTGAGAGCCCCTCTCGGGGGTTTCATCTGTAATGTCACTCAGAGGGTTAGATGGAAACACAGATGTAAGTGCTTAGGGTAGAGTACCAGATAAATGTGATCCCAAATGTTATATAAAATGTTCCTAATAAAAGCTTCAACTTAATCCACAAAAAAGCAAGTCTCCACTCATGTCTGTCATCTGTTAACGGAAATATAGGGGCTTCCATGTTACTGGTAGTACAAAGGCTCAGGAAAAGTGCTATGGCTCCTCATAAGAAATTCAGAAAATTCAGCAAAGTTCAAAATTCCGCTCTCCCAAATTCAAATACCCCCCTCACTTCTGAGCCCAACAGTGTTCCTAAAATACATTTAGCGTCCACATTTTTGGCATTTGCACTGTGCCTCAAAAGTAATTTTTGACCATATATGGGGTATTAGTGTACTCAAGAGGGATTGCAGAACAAATTTGGGGTCCATTTTCTCCTGCTATTCTTGTGAAAATGAAACAATTTGGGGGTTAAAAGAACATTTTTTGTGGGAAAATTAGATTTTTTTTGTTTACGGCTCAACGGTACAAACTAACGTGAATCCCCTGGGGGGTTTCTGCTGTTCTGGCACCTCAGGGACTCTGGCAATGTGACATGGCACGCTCAAACTATTCCAGGAAAATCTCAACTCCAATATGGTGCTGCTTCCATTCTGAGCTTTGCACTGTGCCTCAAAAGTAGTTTTCGACCACTTATGGGGTATCGATGTACTTAGGAGAAATTGCCCAACAAGTTGGTGCAATTTCTCCTGTTACCCTTGTGAAAATAAAAATGGTAAATGTGATATTTTATTTTCACAGCTCAATGTTATAAACACAAGGAATTTGGTCACCACACATCTACATTCCTTTAGGGGGTTTAGTTTCTAAAATGGGGTCACTTGTGGGAGGTTTCCATTGTTTAGGCACATCAGGGGCTCTCCAAATGTGACATGGCATCCACTAATTATTCCAGCAAATTTTGCATTCAAAAAGTTAAATGGTGCTCCTTCCCTTCCAAGCCCTGCCCTACGTCCGAACAGTAGTTTTTTCCCACATTTGGGGTATCGGTGTGCTCAGGAAAAATTGCATTATAAATTTTGTGGTCTATTTTCTCCTGTTACTCTTGTGAACAAAAAAAAAAAAAATGGGGAGTACAATAAAGTTTTTGTGAAAAAAAAGTTAATTGTTCATTTTTTTCCTTCCACATTGCTTTAGTTCCTGTGAAGCACCTGAATGGTTAATAAACTTCTTGAATGTGGTTTTGAGAACCTGAGTGGTGTAGGTTTTTGAATGGTGTTACTTTTGGGTATTTTCTGTCATATAGACCCATCAAAGTCACTTCAAATGTGTCCCTAAAAAATGATTTTCTGAATTTTGTTGTAAAAATGACGAATCTCTGGCCAACTTTTAACCCTTCTAGCAAAAAATATGTTTCAAACATTGTGCTGATCTGAAGTAGACATGTGAGAAATTTTATTTATTAAATATTTTGCGTGGCATGACTGATTTAAGGACACAAAAATTAAAATGTTAAATTTGTAAACTTTTGCCAAATTTTAAATTTTTTCACAAATAAACGCAAGTCATATTGAAGAAATGCTACCACTATCATGAAGTACAATTTGTTATGAAAAAAAAATCTTAGAATCATTGGGATTCGTTGAAGCGTTCCAGAGTTATTACCAGATAAAGTGATACTGATCAGTATTGTAAAATTTGGCCTGGTCATGAAGTTGAAAACAGGCTCGGGGATGAAAGGGTTAAGCCAATTAGGCTGCTCACAGTAGCATGCGCAACATGTGAACTGCTGTTGGCGTGTTGAAACACTGCTCCTGGGACACTTTGGAGACATGACCGTATCACTGGTTCCACAAACTAATCAACATACTGCTGTGCATTTAGTTTACATGGAACGCAGACTTGCCTAGTTTCTTTTTGTTACTGGTCCAATCTACTGAACAAGAAGTCCATGGGATTTAAGCTCAGGGTATCTGAGGACACAGTCAAGGTATGAATGTACAGCTGGGGTATCTCTGCTGAAGTGCATTAGGTTGGCACAGCAGCAAATAAAACATCTGGCTCATCTCAAACATACTGTAGTCACTGCTGCTGCCTTGACTTGTTCTATGAGTATTGCAGGCACAGCCCGGGGAGCACTTGCTCTGTAGGTAGCAGATAGGGTTCTCACAGTCAACTGTGGCAGGTGTCTACTCTGCAAAAGTTTTGATGAGCAAAGATACAGCTTATCCTGGTAATACACCAATTGGACTCCATTTCAGAAGTCGTTAAAAATTCCCCCATTTTTCTTTTATAGTATGGGTGTAAAAGCTTGGTTATCCAATATTCCTTTACTTTTTGATGACAAAATGCTTGTCATCCCACAAGCATTCAAGCATACAACTTTCAAATCCTTGCCAGCACAACAGAGGGCCCGTTGCTTCCTTTACACATTCCACTGTGATGGTTGGTCATCATGACCCAGCACCGTCATGCCTTTCATTCTGTCAGTCTTGTTTCCTGCTTGTGCCTGGGATAACTTAATGTTCCTTTCACATCCACCAGCTGCTGCACCTCCTCCTTCCAATCCTCTCCTTCACATCCTGCTGCATATATCATGGACTTTGAGTTTTCCAATAGCCATAGGACGGCGAAGAACATCAACAAGTTGCTGAGTTCTTCATCCCTGTTGCATCCACATAAATGTTTTATCTAAGACATTTATATTTATAAAGATCATGACATTGTTGGTTCACTAGATCTTCCTACTGACAAATTTATATGTTTCTTTAGGCACTGTCACACTTAGCGATCGCAACAGCGATCACGACAACGACACGACCTGGCGAGATCGCTGGTGCGATCGCTATGTGATCGCTAGTTAGATTCCAAACACAACTCATCAGCGATCTGTATAACGACCTCTGCGGTCGTTGGGAAAACCTAGTCCCACCTGCGACGCTGGTGAAGTCGTTCATAAAGGGTGTCACACTCAGCGATTCATGCTCACCAGCGGGACACCAATGACCAAAAAACGGCTCAGAACGTTCATAAGCGATCAACGACATCTCAGCAGGGGCCACATCGCTGCTACATGTCACACACAGCTGCGTCGCTAACGAGATCGCTACTGCATCATAAATGGGAGACGCATTAGCGATCTCGTTTAGTGTGACAGTACCTTTTGAAGTGTTTCAGCAGTCACGTCCTTCATCAGCTGCCAATGGTGGATCTCAAAGTTACCGACACTACAGAACACCTGTCCTGGTTGCGATGGTGTATCACTGCCTCTTTAAACTTTTACCCTGTAGGCCATGAAACACATGTATTGACCCTATACATAGTAGCTGTTTCAGGTTTCCAAAATACAATACGTTTTGGAAGGACAAAGACAATTTGGGAAAGCAACCAATTTTCACTCAGGTTCTTCTGCACGAGAGTACAAAGTGGGCACCCCTTGATGGGAGAAATAATGGTGGCTGGATATCATCTAGCGAGGCTAAGTGCACACCATCATTTCTCAGAAGAGAGTCTATTTCATAGCGATTGCAGTACCAGCATTTTGACCAGGTGGAATTTTAGTTGGCACACAAGCGGATGCCTGTTTCCGAGGCACATAATCAGGGGGGTGGCTATATAGCAGTGGAAAGGAGAAGTCGGAGTACTCAGATTACAACATGCAGTTATAGTGGATGTTGATAACGGCAATGATGACACCAACGATTTAAAACGAGCATGAGGAGATTTGATTGTTGGCCTGTTTGCTTCTCTTAATTGAGCACGTGCTGATGGAGAGCCATAGGTCCTAGTGTATTCAAACCTGGCTTATTTTCCTCTTGTAGAGGTAGAACAATGGATTGATAGAATGATTGCTTTACATGTACCTTTAGCAATCTCCTGTCTGGCCTTAGGTTTACATAACATCCAGTCTGCTCGTCTTACTCTGCTTGCTGTCACTGAATGGAAACAATGATTCCTGACGATGAACTGACGAGCAAGAAAATCACAAATAAAACACAGCAAGAAAACATCTAATAAAACTCAACAATGTCGACACAACCAGTGCTCCGTGCTGGAAAAAGTCTCCATCTCATAGAACTGTGGACTCCACTCTACGTCCATTCATATTATAGTTTTTAGTAAGTGACCATCTCCTCACAGTTCCTACCATTCTCCCACATGTAGCATTCCCCTATAGACTCTGTAGCATTTCCAGGGGATATAGCTCTAGGATCGCTGTCTGGGTAGACAGAATGGCACGAAAACAGTTCATTCAGACAGCAGTTCTGGTGAAAACTGGCCGCAACCAGCTTTATTAAAGTCCACAGCAAACAGATAAAAATAAAGCATAAACAGAAAACCTAGGCTTGTCTAGCCACTAATTACACATAGATCGATTTCCCTGTCTCTCCGGGTCCAGACTCTACCAGTCTGTGCCCAAAACAACACATATGATATATGTTACCAGTATGGAGTTTCACAGATACTCCTCCTTGTGTCTGAAGGCCCCTTCAGCGTCCAGACTTGAGAGAGATCCACTCCTATTCAGCCGCTATTCGCACGGATTCTCACTGAGACTACTCCTGTGTCCGGGGTACTTCCTGCACCCAGACTGAGATAGCTCAAACTCCTGGAGACTGCTTCTTGTGCCAGGACACCTCCTGTGTCCAGACTAAGCCAGCTCCCACTCCTGGAGACTGCTTCTTGTGCCGGGACACCTTCCTGTGTCCAGACTAAGCCAGCTCCCAGATTGTGTTTGCAGACACCTACTTCTGGTCTCCTAATTAACAGCTGAATGGTTTCAGGCCTGAGCTGCAAGTGTGTAATGAATGTAAGGTGTAGTGACCTTTCTCTACCACTAGGTTTACAAAGCCACACATTTCCCTTATACCTAGGTGAAATGTACACCCCATTCAACACATATTCCTTCACTGTCTCACATATCCCCTCCCTCTTCTCCAGACCGGAGGGCTGGCCATCCAGACCGGAGGGCTGGTCAACAATCCAACAGAGACAGTGAACTCTGGACCAGTCATGGCCCTCATCAGCTTTCTCTTCATCTGAAGCATCCGCACTACCCTGTACCCTCCCAGGCCTATACTCTCTGCGGGCCTCGGGTATCCTGCACGGTTTCATCTTGACCTTAGGGCCGGACTCAGTTTCGACATAGTGCCTGGCCAGAGAAGTACGACCCGGCACATCAGAACACTTCTGCTGACTCTTCCTCAGAAACTCACATACCTCCTGTCCCTGGTGCACTGACCATGTGTCACCAACTATCACAGAAGGCATAGGGGGTTTTTCACTTTTCTCCAGTTCCCCACCTTCAGGCTCTTCTGGCAGGACATGCCCAGAAGCCCTACCGTTCGTCCTATACTCTACTTCTTCAGTCACATCTGGCTCACTGTCAGGGTTATACAATTCATTTTCATTCACATCTTGCTCACTGTCAGGGTTATACAATTCATTTTCATTCATATCCTGCCCACTGTCAAGGTTATACAATTCATTTTCATTCACATCCTGATCTGGAACCTTAGTTAACATGTCATTCACAACATTAACTTCACCATCTGGTCCCTCAAGTATGTGACCATGCGACAACCCCAGCACCACACCTCTATATAGTTCAGGTACTAGGAGCTGGCTCACGACCTCTCCCTGGACTTCAGTGTCCCTATACAATAGGCTATTGTCCATGGTAGCATGAGGAAACCTCTCCTCAGAGCCAGACTCCTGGGAAACCTCATTTAGAACAATCATATTTTCCTGTGCCGTCCTAAGAGTGGGGTCTCGCCACTGCTCACTCCCAAAACTGTCACAGGACACAGGCAAGTCAGGGACACTCGGTTCCCGAGAACCACCATCCTCGTCTCCCAACATCACCTGCAAAGGAATTTCATCACTATCACAGTCATCATTATTATCATTATCATGACTATGATCAGTATCATCATCACTATCATGGTCATCAGCATTATCATGATCATCATCATCATTATCATGGTCATCATCATCATTATCATTATCATCATCACATAAGTTTAACGGCCCACTAGCATTGTGTTCCGCCTCTCGGGACTGCGTACCCTCAATAGGAGCTTCATCACACTGTCCATCAGAAACATTTCTCCCCCAGAGATCCTTAGATCGGGGAAAGTCACATACGGAAGTCACTGGACTCTCTGAGACTAAGAGGGCCTGTGCTGGGCAGTCATTTACAACCACCGGGGACACCTGTGGTCCAGTCTCTTCGGCTGCGGTGGTCACACACACAGGTTCTGCACAGAGAGAGAGGGACCTGCCAACATCACGGCACATAGGCTCCCCCTCTAGTGAACAGCCGGCTGCAATTTCACGACATCTCCAACACTGTCCACCACAATCACCCTCCCATATGTCCGCTCGGGCCTGAACCCGCTTATCAGCATACCCCATGTCCCCAACAGCTGGAACGCTCTTACCGGGAGAGTTCGGCGTCCGGGAACTCTGAAGTGACGACCTCTCAGACGGCTGTACCTCAGGAGGACATGCTCGGGTGTAGCGGTCCACTATCACCTCTTCAACCATGCCGACACGACGGCCGACGTCAGGCTCCAACCGCTTCTTTACTGCAGGAAACGCAGGTGCCTTTACAACATTACTCGGGTACGAGGTGCTGAGAGGTTTTTCTAGTGCTGCAATCTCCTCAAGAAACAACCGGTTAGCCTCCTGCTGCTGCTGCCGCCAGCTCTGCATGCTCTGCCGGATCTGCTGCAGGCTCTGCAGGTGTTTCTTAACAAGCTCCTCCATACTGCCGGACTTATCTGTCTCAACCACGGCAGTCTTATGTTGCACATTAATTTGCGCCATTTGTTCAAACCGCGACTCCATGCTGTCATCCATGCTGTCAGACTTCTCTGTCTTAACAACGGCAGTCTTCACTCAAGACATACACACTCTACAGTCTTTTCCATAGAAAAAAATTCAGCTCTGCTGTGCAGACACTTTTTTTTTTTTTTTTCTTTCTTTGCAAAGTCTATTAGGGCTCCTGTCTCTTTAAGACTGCTCCAAACAGACGTTTCTGCTGACACACTTTTTTTTTTTTTCTCTGCTGCTATTTCAACAGACTTCACCTTTATTGCTGTCTCTAAGCCACTGTGCTGCATGCACACTCCAGCACTAACTGTATCAGCCACTGCGCTGCCCCAGCATTCTCCGCCAATTGTAGCATTTCCAGGGGATATAGCTCTAGGATCGCTGTCTGGGTAGACAGAATGGCACGAAAACAGTTCATTCAGACAGCAGTTCTGGTGAAAACTGGCCGCAACCAGCTTTATTAAAGTCCACAGCAAACAGATAAAAATAAAGCATAAACAGAAAACCTAGGCTTGTCTAGCCACTAATTACACATAGATCGATTTCCCTGTCTCTCCGGGTCCAGACTCTACCAGTCTGTGCCCAAAACAACACATATGATATATGTTACCAGTATGGAGTTTCACAGATACTCCTCCTTGTGTCTGAAGGCCCCTTCAGCGTCCAGACTTGAGAGAGATCCACTCCTATTCAGCCGCTATTCGCACGGATTCTCACTGAGACTACTCCTGTGTCCGGGGTACTTCCTGCACCCAGACTGAGATAGCTCAAACTCCTGGAGACTGCTTCTTGTGCCGGGACACCTCCTGTGTCCAGACTAAGCCAGCTCTCACTCCTGGAGACTGCTTCTTGTGCCGGGACACCTTCCTGTGTCCAGACTAAGCCAGCTCCCAGATTGTGTTTGCAGACACCTACTTCTGGTCTCCTAATTAACAGCTGAATGGTTTCAGGCCTGAGCTGCAAGTGTGTAATGAATGTAAGGTGTAGTGACCTTTCTCTACCACTAGGTTTACAAAGCCACACATTTCCCTTATACCTAGGTGAAATGTACACCCCATTCAACACATATTCCTTCACTGTCTCACAACTCCTACATATTATTATGCCCTCAGAGCACGCTATTCGCATTATTATGGCCCTACAGTTTCTATACACAATATGATGGCCCATACAGCCCCCCTCACACAGAATGATGACCTCACTCAGTATGATGTCCTCTCAGTTCCCATCGTCACAGGTTTACTGCGACAGAGAGGAGCCAGAAGACTACAGCATCTGATTCTTCCTACTCCTGCCAGCGCACTTTACCTTCATATTAAACTGTAAAAATTTATTTGGGCAGTGCAAGGGTTAATCTGCTTTGTTAAGAACTCTTTGAGCTAAAGCTCTCAGCTGAGCACTGTTAGCCTCTCCCATCTCCTTTATAATCTGGGTCCTGACTAACACACGTCGTCAGAGTTAGCTTTTGCTGCATGGCTTGGAGGTTGTTGTTAGTGGTTATTTGAGTAGACGGTCGGGGGATTTATCTGTGACTGTTGCTAGGTTTTGAGTCTGTGATAATTCCCTTTCTTCTCCTACTTTGGTTTAACCCCATCCTTCACTCCCCGGTGCATACCTCTGTTATATGCGTGTGTATATTTGGTATTTTCCGTTACCACTTTTCGTATCACCTTGTTAAGTCTGGTTGGTGTACACTACAACTCCCCTCTTCCCTGGGTGGGGGAAGGGTGCAGACGGAGGGCAGATTCAGGAGTTAAGGCAAAGTAAGTGGCACCAGCGTCTTCAACATCAGAAGTAATCGGGGTAGCAGAGCTAGCTAGGGCACCCCCTAGGCCACTGTTCCCGGGATACCCGACAACAGAGTCGTGACTTTTTTTTTTCATTATGGATCCTATCACAACTCTGATAGTGCAACTGCAGCAGCTCAGATCTACCCACTGTTGTTTTGCAGCGGACTAACGCATCAGGTTTGGGGACCCTGACTCCCAGGCAACCCTTAGTGGAGCCCAAGATCGCTTTGCATGACAGGTTCTCTGGGGGAGGCATGACAAGTTTGTTGCTTTCAGGGAGGCCTGTAAACTATACTTCAGGTTATGTCCTTGTTCCTCAGAGTAGCAGCAGGTGGGGATAATCTCGCTCCCTCAGGGTGACACCCAAGCGTGGGCATTTTCTCTCCCTTCTGACTCCCAGTTGTTCCAGACGATGGAGGAATTTTTTCCTGCCCTAGGTAATCTATACGAGGACCCCCAACCGTATCTCCCTGGCTAAGTCCACACTACGTCAGCAGGGAGACCGGCTGGCGGAGGAGTATTGCTCCAAATTTCAGAGGTGGTCCTCTGACACTAAGTGGAATGACCCGCACTCCATAGCCAGTTTGTGAAGGAATATGAATAAGGGTGAAGGATGCCTTAACTCTGTATGAGACTCCACTTTCCCTTGAGGCGGCCATGTCTCTGGCTACCCAGGTGGACCGCCGTCTTTGCCAGAGACATAGGGAGACACTCCAATGTGAGGGAGGTCCGGGACCAAGGAAAATCTGGTCTGAGTCATCTGAGGAACCCATGCAGTTGGGTGCGGCAACTCGTTCCAGAAAGCAGTCTGTTCGGTGCAAAGGGAGAATCTTGGTGTCATGATCCTGGTCGGGGTTTGCTTCTTGCTTTTCTTTCCCATGGCCTGGTCATGGAGGGGTTAACTTTTCCTGCTCTCTTTGGTTCTTGGGTGGCTATTTACTAGTGCTATTTTTGGTAGCTTTTTCAGTGATAGTTCTGGTCCTTGGCTTGAGCAGTTGACCCATATACCCTAGTGATCCTTCTGCATCTGACTTCCCGTGTTTGTGTCTGACCCGTTCCCTATTCCTGACTTTGTGTACGTTTGGTTATTTCTCTACTGTGTATGACTCGGCTTGAACTCTGAACCCCGCCTCCTGTTTTCTGTGTCTGGTACTACATTCCCTGACCGGCTTTTGACCCACTGGCTTGTACTTTGACTACTCTTTCCACCTCACGTTTTGGATACCGTGCTCCCGTCTAGCTCCTGTTTGTTGCTGACATCGGCCTGTTTGACCACTCTGCCGTCCCCTGATGGTGGCCTGCACTTCTGCACCGAGGTGCCACACAGTAAGTGAAACCCTTTTTTCCTTGTAACAGCACCCCCTGGTGGAGGCTGCGCGCAACTTCTCAGCAGTTGCATTACATTATCACTGACCTCACTGCTGGCATGGTGTTGGGGTTTCCTTGGTTGCAACTTCATAACCCGGTTACTGACTGGGGGTCTGGGGATATTATGAAGTGGGGACCTAATTGTTCTGAAGGTTGTCTTACTACTATTTCTATGTCATCCATCAGTCTGGAGGGTATTCCGGAGCACCTGAAGGACTTTGCGGATGTGTTCTCCGAAAAAGAGGCTGAAGTTTTATCACCAAACTGCCCATTTAATTGTACCATTGATCTTGTTTATGATACTAGATTGCCCAATGCCCATTTGTATAATTTATCTGGTCCTGAGCGAACGGCCATCAAGGAATACATCTCTGAGAGTCTTCGCAAAGGGCACATTTGCCCTTTCATGTCCCCTGTGGCGGCTGTGTTCTTTTTCGTGAAAAAGAAAGATGGTGGTTTGCGCCCATGCCTCGATTTCCGAGAGTTGAATAAGATCACTGTGAGAAATACTTACCTCCTCCCACTTATCCCTGTTTTATACAACCAACTGTCTGTGGCTAAGTGGTTTTCTAAATTGGATCTTCGGAGGGCATACAATCTCATCCATACACGGGAGGGGGATGAGTAGAAAACTGCGTTTCTCACCTCTGAGGGGCTGTTCGAAAATTTGGTTATGCCTTTTGGGTTGACTAATGCGCTGGCTGGTTTCCAAAATTTTATTAATCATGTATTTTCTGACTTTATTGGGCACTTTATGGTAGTATATCTAGATGATATTCTGGTGTACTCTGTGGAGAAGCAGGCTCATATAGGTCATCTGCATGCAGTTCTCCAGAGACTTTGGGAAAACTCTTTTCTCTTTGCTAAACAGGAGAAATGTTTGTTTTCAGTCCAGGATTTGTCCTTTCTTGGGTTCGTCTTGTCGGCTGAGGGATTTTGTATGGACCCAAGAAAGGTTCAGGCTATTGTAGACTGGGTTCAAGCCAGGGATCTGAAAGGTCTTCAGCGTTTCTTGGAGTTTGCTAATTATTATAGGAAATATATAAAGGGGTTTTCTCAAATTGTTAAGCCTCTCACTGATTTAACCCAAAAGGGGTCTGATATCAAGAATTGACCTGCTCCAGCTGCAGCGGTATTTTCAGCTTTAAAGAAGTGTTTCATGTCTGTGGCACCCCAGGAGTCCAGATGCCACAGTGGCATTGCCTCCCTCACAGGGGGTGATGTCATGCCTGGAAGCAAGGAGTGGTCCCCTTACCAGGTAACACCTGCATCCAGCACTTTTCCTGACTCCAGACCAGAAGGGGAGCTCTAACACCCGGTTTCAGGGGAGCCTCCCTATAAGTTCTGACCTGGAAGAGGGGTGAGAGTCTGTCGAGTCTGAGAAAAGAGGAGTAAAGTGTAGGAGAACCTGGGGAGGGGAGCTGTAACCAAGCTCACCCCAGAGTTAAGCACTAGAAACTGGAACTGGAGTCCGTGGTTGCACGGGTACTGAAGTCCCAGCAGCTAAATCTGGAGGGGAGGGGACTGCAGAACTCCTGGCCCCATCTAATACCCAGCAGCACAGCAGCATATGAGAGCCTGGCGCTGCCACGAGGAGCGATACTGTTGATAGGCTCGAGCTGCCTGCCATACGGGCAGGGACTTAAGGACGAGACAGAAAAGAGGCCCAAGCGTAGGACCTAAGAGGACAGTACAATAGGAAGGCCTCCAAACTCACCTGACTGAGTGGATCCTAAATTGCTTCCAGGCTGCCGGGAACTCCATTACCATGTGTTATCAGTGCCCCGGTCTGCACCTTGAACCATCAAGTAAAGGTAAAGGAAACTACAGCCCTTGTGTCTTCCAGTTATTTCTCGCACCCTGCTGTGTCCTCAGAGTAATTTACTGCATCACCTACCCTGCATTACAACAGTTACCATCATCATTAACCCTATAACTACCCGGAGGCTTAGCTCTACCCGTGGAGAGCTGTAACAACTCTGCTGCATCACCAACCGCCCCAGTGGATCTGAATCGCAGCGTCAGCCATTTTTCTTTTATTGCTGAGCCACACGGGTGGCTTCACGACATAACTCCCTTAAAGACTATCCCCTATAAACTTTGCCCCTGATTTTTATTGCACACCCAGGGCCACAGACCGGTTCATTGCTTTCATTGCTGCCATGACTTTCCCCTCAAGGAACTATCCGACCCGGACCGAGTATCCCCTGTAATGATTCAACCGGATCCATCTGAACCGGTTACTGTAGAGGTGGACACCTCGGAGGTGGGAGTGGGGGTGGTATTATCCCAGGGACCTGCCACTTTAACCAATTTAAGACCTTGTGCCTTCTTCTCAAAGAAATTCTCTTCTGCGGAAAAGAATTATGATGTAGGTAATAGAGCGTTATTAGCCATTAAACTGGCATTTGAAGAATGGAGGCATTTTTTTGTAGGGGGCGGTCCATCGAATAACTGTGATTACAGATCATAAGAATCTGGCTTACATTGAGTCTGCCAAGAGGTTGACTCTGAAACAGGCAAGATGGTCACTTGTTTTCTCACGGTTTCAATTCTCTATTACCTTTCGGCGCGGTTCTAAAAATGTCAAGGCCGATGCCTTATCCCGTAGTCTGGACCTGATACCACATCCTGAACCTCCTTCTTCCATTCTTCAGCATGCTATGGTTGTGGCTGGGGTATCCTCAGTGTTGGAGCGAGAGGTCCGTGAGGCTCAGTCCGTTGCCCCGCCATCATTGCCGGTTAATAAACTTTTTGTGTCCATTCAATTTTATGTCAATATACTTTGGGAGTTTCATGATTCAGCCCTGAGTGGACATCTGGGAATGTCTGCTACCCGTAAAGCTGTCTCTAGATTGTTTTGGTGGTCCTCGTTGGCTTCGGATGTGGTTAAATTAAACCAGCATGGCTACCACAGCATCTTGCAGCGGCATGCTATTCCATCCGGTTTGCGTTTAGTTGGGCCATCATTTATTTTTCAACAGGACAATGACCCCAAACACACCTCCAGGCTGTGTAAGGGCTATTTGACCAAGAAGGAGAGTGATGGGGTGCTACGCCAGATGACCTGGCCTCCACAGTCACCAGACCTGAACTCAATCGAGATGGTTTGGGGTGAGCTGGACTGCAGGGTGAAGGCAAAAGGGCCAACAAGTGCTAAGCATCTCTGGGAACTCCTTCAAGATTGTTGGAAGACCATTTCCGGTGACTACCTCTTGAAGCTCATCAAGAGAATGCCAAGAGTGTGCAAAGCAGTCATCAAAGCAAAAGGTGGCTACTTTGAAGAACCTAGAATATAAGACATAATTTCAGTTGTTACACACTTTTTTGTTAAGTATATAATTCCACATGTGTTAATTCATAGTTTTGATGCCTTCAGTGTGAATTTACAATTTTCATAGTCATGAAAATACAGAAAAATCTTTAAATGAGAAGGTGTGTCCAAACTTTTGGTCTGTACTGTATATGCTCGTACCAAGAGCTCCCATATCCAGCCGGCCGGGGAATTGGTGACTTTGCCAATTCCTGATAGACCATGTACTCATCTGTCCATGGATTTATCACCAATCTTCCTCCTTCTTGTGGCAAAACGGTCATTTGGGTGGTGGTGGACAGATTTAGTAAGCAGGCGCATTTTGTACCTTTAACAGGTCTGCCTAATGCAGAGACGTTAGCTAAATTGTTTGTTGATAATGTGGTACGGCTGCATGGTGTGCCTGTGAGTGTGGTTTCAGACAGGGGAATGCAGTTCGTGTCCAAGTTTTGTAGGGCCTTTTGTAAAGGGTTGGGTATCGGTTTGACCTTTTCTTCAGCCTATCATCCTGAGACTAATGGTCAGACAGAAAGAACTAGTCAGACCTTGGAACAAATCTTGCACTGTCTGACCACAACTTGGCAGGACAATTGCTGTTCCTCTTTGCCTGTGGCTGAATTTGCCTTTATTAATCGCATTAATCAGATCACCTTTCTTCTGTCGTCGGGTGCACTGGGCTGATCTAGGGGTTCAATGTTTGGGGGAGGTGTAGCAGGAGGTTCAGAGGAATATTGGGGAGGCTCAGGGGAGGTATAAATTCTTTGCTGACAAAAGACGATCTGTGGGGCCAGTATTCCGGGTTGGGCATAAGGTATGGTTGTCCACCAGGAATATTAAGCTTAAAGTTCCTTCTGCTAAGTTGGGGCCCAAGTTCATTAGCCCTTATGAGATTGTGGAGGTGGTCAATCTGGTGGACTTCCATTTGCGCCTTCCCAGTCTTTAGGGATTCCCAACGTGTTCCATAAAGCTCTTTTGAAACCGTTGGGGTCTTCCTCTGGGGAATCTCCTTTTTCTCTGCCACCTATTTCAGTGGATGGCCAGAATGAGTATGAGGTAGAACAGATTGTAGTCTCACGCATGTTCCATCGCTCACTCCTGTATCTGGTCCATTGGAGGGGCTACGGTCCGGAGGACCAGTCCTGGGTCCCGGCGCGATTGGTCCATGCAGATCGGTTGGTCTGGGCCTTTCATGCTCGGTGTCCTGGGAAGCCTGTGGGTCCGATGGCCCCCCTTTGAGAGGAGGGTACTGTCATGATCCAGGTCGGGGTCTGCTTCTTGCTTTTCTTTCCCCGGCCTGGTCATGGAGGGGTTAACTTTTCTTGCCTCTCTTTGGTTCTTGGGTGGCTATTTACTGGTGCTATTTTTGGTAGCCTTTGTCAGTGATAGTTCTGGTCCTTGGCTTGAGCAGCTAACCCATACACCCTAGTGATCCTTCTGCCTCTGACTTCCTGTGTTTGTGTCTGACCCGTTCCCTATCCCTGACTTTGTATACGTTTGGTTATTTCTCTACTGTGTATGACTCGGCTTGAACTCTGAAACCCGCCTCCTGTTTTCTGTGTCTGGTACTACGTTCCCTGACTGGCTTTTGACCCACTGGATTGTACCTCGACTCCTCTTTCCGTCTCACGTTTTGGATACCGCGCTCCCCGTCTGGCTTTGACTTTTGGCTTGTCTCTGACCTCGTGCATTGCTGTGACCTCTGGTACTTCGTCTTCCTGTTTGTTGCTGACATCGGCCTGTTTGACCACTCTGCCGCCCCCTGGTGGCGGCCTGCAATTCTGCACCGAGGTGTCACACAGTAAGTGCAACCCTTTTTTCCCCGTAACAGCACCCTCTGGTTTAGGCTGCGCGCAATTGGTCTCAGTCATATGACTTGCTGCAGCTGGTAAAAAATTGCTCCAGCCTGAGGCCTTAACTGCATTCCAGATAGTAGAGAGGGCGGTGGTCGACCGGCTGGTGAGGGCTCTGCCAGCAGCCATACAGCGTTGGGTGGGGCAAGGGGACTCGGGCACTCTGGACCTCGATGATACAGCATGACATTGTCACTGAGCCTCAGGTAATGGTACGGATGAAACCGTACCGAGTGCCAGAGGCCCGGCAGCAAGCCATCGCAGCAGAATAAAGCAAATGCTCCAGTTAGGAGTCATCGAGGAATCCCAGAGTGAGTGGTCTAGCCCCATTGTGCTGATTCCAAAGCCAGACGTGTCATTACGCTTTTGTAATGACTTCAGGAAATTGAATGATGTATCAAAGCTTGACCTCTATCCAATGAGAGGTGTGGGATAGACAGTCTGTAGGAGCGCCAGACAGGCGTAAGTGTTGTATGCAATTCAGAGATCTAATGCTGCTCCAGCCGGATACCTTGAGTAGGATTGCTGTTGAGCAAGATTCTTGAAAACCCGGTCAGCAGGGCGCAAAAGACACTAAGTGGATTCATTGTTTTACCATATTTTTAATTTTTAATAAATGAAGATTGTCATTTACTAGGAAGATTCCTGTCTTTTGCGCCCTGCTGACCGGGTTTTCAAGAATCTTGACATCTATCCAATGACCCAGGTGGACGAGCTAATTGAGAGACTGGAGGAGGTCCAGTATTTCCCCACGCTCGATCTCTTCAAAAGTTACTGGCAAGTCCCGTTACAGCATCGGCGAAAAAAAAAAACGCTTTTATAACTCCAGAGGGTCTTTATCAATATGTTGTCTTGCCTTTTGGTTACATGGGGCTCCGGCCACATTCTAGAGGCTGATGGACATTGTATTAGAGCCTCATTGGAAATACGAGTCGGCCTATTTAGACGACATAGTCATCTATAGTGCAGATTGGAATACTCACTGGTCCCGGGTACAAGAAGTGCTGGAGTCTCTCAGGATAGCAGGGTTAACAGTGAACCCAAATAAATGCACAATAGGACTCACAGAAGCCCGGCACTTAGGTTACTTGATTGGCCGCGGGGTTATTAAACTCCAAGTAAAGAGATTGAGGCCATCCAAAACTGGCCCAAGGCATTAAGTACCAAACAGGTGAGGGCGTTCCTCAGCATCATTGGGTACTACCGCCAGTTTATACCCAATTTTGTGGGGAAATCAACACCCCTAACTGACGTGCTAAAAAGTAAGAAGTCGGTGATCATCTGGTGGAATCCTCAAGGGGAGTAAGCATTCCAGCCCCTGAAATCGGCGTTGTGTGGACAGCCGGTCCTCATCAGCCCCAACTTCAAGGAGTAATTTATTGTGCAGACAGATGCATCAGAGGTAGGCCTAGGAGCGGTGCTGTCGGAAGGGGTGAACAGAGATGAGCATCCAGTCACCTACTTGAGCAGAAAACTGACCCTAGCAGAGAAAAATTATAGCGTAGTGAAGGAGTGTTTGGCGATTAAGTGGGCTTTGGAGCCCCTACACTACTATTTGATCGGGCATCAGTTTAGTTTAGTAACAGACCAGTCATCCCTTGTCTGGATGAGAAACGAAAAGGAGAGGAATGCGCGATGGTTCCTGTCCCTGCAAAATGTTAGTTTCTCAGTGGAACATTGGGCGGGGAAGTCACAGGGAAATGCCATGTCACAGGCCCTCTGTATGGTGACAAATGTTCAATCGCACAAGTTTGAATTGAGAGGGTATGTGAGGCAGTGACCAGTGTCATATGCGAGGGTCACTATGTGTCCCCCCCGATGTACACAGTAGCATATTGAGGCCGCAGGAGTGCATTGCAGTCTTAGGCTTAACTGTGATTGCAATGCAAAATAAAAGTAAGTGTTGGTCTTGGGCAAGCTATTTGTTCAAGGCAGATTTAGGAAAACCTGCCATAGGCTTTTATTTTTTAAATGGACTACAGGATGGTAGTGGGGCGGTCCATTTCCTTCCTGGATGGGTTTTCCATGTGGGCTAAGGACACAGGTTCCTTGTAAAAACCCCTGCAGCAGAGGGTTGGTTGTGTCAGTTTGGTTTTGCAAGCGTGCAGAGTAGAAGGATCTGCCATAGCTTCAGCCTGTGTGAAGCAACATGGAGTCAAGCATAGCCAAAAGGCCTGGCACCCCTCAGTGTACTCGGCGTTGCAGTCGCCCACGGCAACAGATCCCAGGTACGGACTATCTTGTTTCCTGGCTGCTATACAGAGGAGTCCTATTTGTTTTCTGCTTGTGAATATGCTAAATATTAAAGAGACTTTGTTTTTTTTCAACATTCTTGTGGTCACTGCCTATTTGTCACACTGCACCAGCCCCGCTGCACTACAGTTACCTACTTACCTCTAGCTGAAATCACAGTAAATAATTGTTATGAGTCTACTGGTAAGTCCCCATTTTTTGAGGTGTACAGGTTTCATCCTCAGTGCAGCTCATTTAATAGGAGTCGTTCTTCTAGAATACCTGAAGAAGAACGATTTTCATCATCAATTGCGTCTGATTGGCAAGGGGTTATTGATTTGAGGAAGATGGGGTCCAAATGTAAAAGTGTGGCTGATTGGAGACGTTTGGTGGGTACAGTACTGTGTGTTGGTAACTTGGTGTGGTTGTTCCCAAGGAACATTAAGTTGAAGGTTCTCTCTTGAAAAGTGGGTCCCAGGTTCATCAGTCCTTATAAGATTGTGGTCGTTATCTATTTCTTAGCATTTTGCTTTGCTTTCCAGCCCACCGTTAGGATCCAAACGTTGTTTCATCTATCTCTTCTCAAAAAATACATTGCGTCCTTTGTGCAATTGCCACTACCGCCATCCCTGCCACTGTGGATGGAAACTTAGAGTTGCAGATAGCGAAGATCATTGATTTTCACTTAGTTCGTCCTTTTGCTTCAGTATGTGGTACACTGGAAGGGATACGGTCCTGAAGAGAGGATGTGGGTATCAGCATCTAACGTCCATGCGGCCAGGCTGATCCACTCTTTTCATGTAGCACACCGTGATAAACCTTGTTCTTAGGTTCTGGACATCCCCGTAGAAGGGATGGTACTGTTGTAAGGAGGTCTAGGGTATTAACCTTTTAGGGTTTCATCCCCTTAATTGTGTCAATATGTATAAATATATGTGTGCTTTGTATATTGCTATGTAGATATGTATGTGGGGGTTTAGTGACAGGTAGTCAGTGCATCCTTGGGGTCATTAGAGGAGGGCACTTGGAGAATAGTGTACATAGTCGGGTAACTGTTATCTGCGAGGGATCACTAATGGGGGCACGTTAGGGATCTAGTTAGGAAGTTATAAAAGTACGTCAGAGCAGTATTTGGGTTGGCCACTAGATGGGGGCAGTCAGCACATCCATTCGGTTAGGGACTGTAGTTAGGGACTTGTTGCTAGGGAAGGATTGCCTCCAAGCGGGAATCTGTCAGGAAGCCCTCCTTGTAGCGGAGGACTGTCGGGGGTGGACCTTGCTAGTGTGAGGACGTCCACGTTCCTGGGCCCTAAGCATAGGGTAGGAAGAATAGGGGACCAGCAACCCCTGAAGAAGCTGGAGTAGAATAGACTGCGGTGGTGTGGACCCAGAGAGAGTGGGTTTACGCAGAGAAGTCCAGTGGAGTAGTCACTGTGAGAACGCTCAGCAGAAGAGGTCATGCTGAAGCGTAGAAGCGAGTGGGCCTTCAGAAGTATCAGGGCAGGTTAACCAGCAAGGGGTGGATGACCTAGTAAACGTGTCTTTCTTATGCTGGATTGAAGTGTCTTCAGGGGAAGCTGTTGAAGTGCCGTTTTCACCGGGCTCCTCGTCCCATCAATACTTATTGGTCCATTCTGGTGTGGCAGCGGACAAGACGCAGCCTTGTGAAGAATGTATTGCTGGTATCGTGTAAGAGATGCTTATGGTGTCCTGGATGTGCTGTGCCCGGAGGAAAATAAAGCAGAACTGTTTGATGTGATTTTGGACTCGGACTCTAATTGCCCTATACGCTCCCTCACGGGAGGGGAACACCTTCACGCAATAAACATGACAGAGGTAAAACATTACATAGCTTCCAGTACACCGGCCTCGTGGCTGTCCCTTTACACTGTCATGGGTATATCTCGACAGAGAGGAGCCAGAAGACTACAGCGTCTGATTCCTCCTACTCCTGCACTGAATAGAAGCACTTCACCTTGATATTAAAAGGCGTAAATTTCTTTCGGCAGTGCAGAGGTTAATCTGCTCTGTTGAGAGCTCTTGAAGCTAAGCTCTTGCTCTCACCTGATCACTGTTAGCCACTCCCATCTCCTTTACAATCTGGGTCCTGAGTAACACACATCTTCAGAAGTAGCTTTTGCTGCATGGCTTGGAGGTTTTAGTTGGTGGTTATTTGAGTAGGCAGTTGTGTTATGATTTGGTAACTGAGGAGTGCAGGTAAAAAAGGCAATACACCAGAGCAGTTGGAATCTATGAGATTGCAGTACCCTGACTAACCACCACAACTAGAGGCAGCCGTGGAGCGTTCCTACGTTGGTCCTAGACGCCTCGTCACAGCCTGAGAAACTAACTATACCTAAAGATAGAAAGAGGAAAGCTATCTGCCCCGGAGCAGATCCCCAAAGAACATAGAAAGCCCCCAAACATGTAATGGCGGTTAGACAAGAAGAAATACTGACACAGACAGAAAATAGTAAGAGCAAACGTTGGGGCCCAAACTATCTAAATAGAAAAGGATAGGAAGGGCACTTACTGCAATCCCAAAAAACCCTGAAAAGCACCAACTCTACTAATTTCAAAAACACCTGAGATCACACGACCTCTACCACCTAAATTAGTTCTCTGGTGTAACAAAATCAAAACAGCAGCCACTGAAAAAACTGGAAAAAGCAAATGTACAAAACATCAGTGGCTGAACTAAACTGAGAGGGCAAAAGCCCCCGGAGGGGACCCTGAAGGCCCCCACAGAAGTGCAGGACAAAATGCAAAAATCAAGCACAAAAACAAAAAGAAGAAAATGTCTTATCTGTTAGCAGGAGATGCAGACACGACACAGCAGGCTACAAAGGAAACAGGAATCAAGGATTGAGACCAGAACAATTGATCACCGGCAACCCTGATGGGAAGGCGACTCCCTTAAAAAAGACCAGTCAGTAACACCTGATTCCCAATCCTCACAATCTTCACTGGACAGTCCAGTACCGCTTGTAACCACCAGAGGGAGCCTCTGCTCAGAACTCATTTCAAGTACATTCACAACACAGTTGGTGGATTTATCTGTGACTGTTACTAGGTTTTGAGTGTGTGATAATACCCTTTCTTCTCCTATTTTAGTTTAACCCCATTCTCCACTCCCCGGTGCATACCTCTGTTATATGTGTGTGTATTTGTATGTTTGGTATTTTCTATTACCCCTGTTTGTATTACTTTGTTAAGTCTGGTTAGTGTTTTAGTGTTAGTGTATTGTGGTACACTACAAATCCCCTCTTCTCTGTGTGGAGGAAGGGTACAGACAGAGGGTGGTGTAAGGGGTTACAAAGATGGGTACACACCTGTACCCCTATAAACACGTCCTGGTTAAGTGTTAGTATTGTACATACAGTGGGTTCGGAAAGTATTTAGACCCCTTTAAATTTTTCACTCTTTGTTTCATTGCAGCCATTTGGGAAATGCAAAAAAAAGTTCATTTTTTTCTCATTAATGTACACTCTGCACCCCATCTTTACTGAAAAAAACAGAAATGTAGAAATTTTTGCAAATTTATTAAAAACGAAAAACTGAAATATCACTTGGTCATAAGTATTCAGATCATTTGCTCAGTATTGAGTAGAAGCACCCTTTTGAGCTAGTACAGCCATGAATCTTCTTGGGAATGATGCAACAAGTTTTTCACACCTGGATTTGGGGATCCTCCGCCATTCTTCCTTGCAGATACTCTCGAGTTCCATGAGGTTGAAAAACAGCCATTTTCAGGTCTCTCCTGAGGTGCTCAATTGGGTTTAGATCAGGGCTCTGGCTGGGCCAGTCAAGAATGGTCACAGAGTTGTTTTGAAGCTGTGTACTTGGGTGTCATTGTCTTGTTGGAAGGTGAACCTTCGGCCAAGTTTGAGGTCCAGACCACTCTGGAAGAAGTTTTCATCCACGATATCTCTGTATTTGGCCGCATTCATGTTTAATTCAATTGCAATCAGTCATCCTGTCCTTGCAGCTGAAAAACACCCCCATAGCATGATGCTGCCACCACCATGTTTCACTGTTGAGATTGTATTGGGCAGGTGATGAGCAGTGCCTGGTTTTCTCCACATATAGCGCTTAGAATTATCACCAAAAAATTCTATCTTCGTCTCATCAGACCAGAGAATCTTACTTCTCATAGTCTTGGAGTCCTTCATGTGTTTTTTTTAGCAAACTCTATGTGGGCTTTCATATGTCTTGCACTGAGGAGAGGCTTCCTTCAGGCCACTCTGCCATGAAGGCCCAACTGGTGGAGGGCTGCTGTGATAGTTGAGTTTATGGAACTTTCTCCCATCTCCCTACTACATCTGTGGAGCTCAGCCACAGTGATCTTGGGGCTCTTCTGCCACGATTGCTCAGATTGGCTGGATGGCCATGTCTAGGAAGACTTCCGATGGTCCCAAATTTCTTTCATTTAAGGATTATGGAGGCCACTGTGCTCTTACGAACCTTGAGTACTTCAGAAATTCTTTTGTAACCTTGGCCAGATGTGTGTCTTGCCACAATTCTGTTGCTGAGCTCCTTGGCCAGTTCCTTTGACCTCATGATTCTCATTTGGTCTGACATGCACTGTGAGCTGTGAGGTCTTATATAGACAGGTGTGTGCCTTTCCAAATCAGGTTCTATCAGTTTAATTAAACACAGCTTGACTCCAATGAAGGAGTAGAACCATCTCAAGGAGGATCACAAGGAAATGGACAGCATGTGACGTAAATATGAGTGTCTAAGCAAAGGGTCTGAATACTTATGACCATGTAATATTTCAGTTTTTTTTTAATAAATTTGCAAAAATTTCTACATTTCTGATTTTTATCAGTCAAGATGGGCTGCAGAGTGTACATTAATGAGAAAAAAATGAACTTTTTTGCATTTACCAAATGGCTGCAATGAAACAAAGAATGAAAAATTTAAAGGGGTCTGAATACTTTCCGAACCCACTGTATTATTGTAAATATGTTTTGTGACTTGTATTGTATATATCCTTGTTTTTATGTATGTGTATTGTTGCCTTGTAATGCTAGAATGTATAGTGCATTATAATAATAAGGAAAGTTCAGTACCCCTAATCGGACACTAGATGTGGCACCTTATTGTACATAGTTTACATAGGAGGATCTAACCCGGAATAAGATAGAGGTTTTTTCCTGTTTGCAGTTAGTAGGGACCTAGTGCCCATGTAGGGCGGTTAGCTCCGCAACGTTTAAGTGAACTACCCAGCCATCCAGAGTCCGGATAGACAGAAGTGCAGCTGAAGCAGCAGCATTACCGCAGTGTGGAGCGGAAGCTTGAGAAGTGGTCCTGAGCAGTACAGGGACGCAGGTCGCTCATCATATGGCAGGTCATTGCATGGGCTGATGCCTTCAGATCCGGGGCGAAACAGACGAGGGAATCCCCAAACGTAGTGAGTCTGCACAGGAAGTACGCTGTGTTACCGCAAGAGGCGGTATGTCCCCATAATATACTGAAGGACATAGAGAGGAGTACAGAGGATGTGAACAATGTGAACTGTATGGAACATTATGCTGATGTTGTTACCGACAAGGATGTGCTGCAAAACAAAGAAAGTAAAGTTTTCCGTTTTAAGTTTGAAATGGACTCCTGCCCGATGGGACCATGACAGTGCAGAAGTCGAAGCAGAAGGTATGCTGCAGAGAGGACATTATATTCATGTGATGGGAGGCCAGGGCATGCCAGAGCCACTAGTCTCAGCCATGACTACGGCCCTGGCTCTCCCTCACAGCGGTTTCGGGAGTTAAGTCAAGGTATATGGCCTCAAATGATGAGCTTTGCACACTATCCTCCTATTCCTAGAATATAAAACACTAAAATGGCCACTGCTTTCCCGGCCTTATCATTTACTAGATGGTGGCCCGATTCTAATGCATCGGGTATTCTAGAATATGTATGCGGCCGACCGTGCGCGCCTAAGCAGTGAAGCAGTGTTTAAATGGGTTGTGCACTACTTTAAATTAACGTTACTATGTATCTCTCCAGGGCACCGAATGAATTTTTTTATGACGTCACGTTGTGAATAGTGCTTGTGACAATGCAGACGACGCACAGCTAGCACGTAATTTTCCCGGCTGAAGCCGGCTGTTGTTTCCGCTGACTTGGGCGCCACATTTAAATAGCGCCCGTGACCAATCAACGATCTTGCAGACACATTCAATCACCGCTGTGCTGATTTGTCGCGGACGCTATTTAAATGTGGCACCCAAATCGGTGATTGGTCGCGGGCAGCGACCGCGACCAATCAACACAGCGGTGTTTAAGTTTAGTGGCAAGATCGTTGATTGGTCACAGTGAAAGACCGCGACCAATCATCGAATTGTATTGTGAGGACCGGAGAGCGCCGCTTCCTATGCGGCTACTTCCGCTGCGAGAACCCGGGACATGAGCGGGCGCTCGCAGCAGAAGTATCCCGACCCGCAGCGCCGCTCCCGGTCCTCTCTTGACATCCTAGCCGCATGGATGTCAGCGCCGCTGCCTGTGCGGGTACTTCCGCTGCGAGAACCCGGGACATGAGCGGGCGCTCGCAGCAGAAGTATCCCGGTCCTCCCTTCCGCATGGAGGTCAGCGGCGCCATCGGTCGAGGTCCTTCTGCTGCTTGCGGCCGGGAGATGAGCGCCTCGCGCCGATCATCTCCCCGCTGCCTCGCCGCTGACCTCCGTTTCGCAGATGAGCCGCTAACGGCCGCCATTTTTTTGTGAAATCCCGCGGCGCTGATTGGCCGCTGCTGGACCAATGAGCGACGCGGGATTTCCTGGACAGACAGACAGACAGACGGGATAAGACAATTGTATAGTAGATAGTGGCTGAAATAGTACCCACGGATTGGCCGTTTGATGTAATAGCTGCAAGGTATTATGTGAATGTCAGCGGGAGATGCCTGCTTCATTCTATTCACTCCTGGTTCTGTTACTTCTCTGGGGTTGTTCCTCCTTCTTGATAGATATGCACGTGTTACCACAATTTTTAATTATTGATATTTTCTATATATTTAAAAAGTAACACAATATTCATGTGCATGTATATAAAAAATGCATACATGATCCTTATTTATCAATTAATTCTCCAAACTAATTTTCTTTTATTTGATTCTAGTTTCTTATTTTTCCCTTTTGCCGAAAAAGCCTCACTGCACAAAATGGCATTATTTTGATATAATGTAGAAGTTTAATTTCATTTTTCTTTAGATATATGTATATATATATTTTCTTCCTCTCCTACACAAACACACTTATTACAGGTAACCTTCCTACTAATAAGATAGCTCTCTATCTTCGACACGCATATAGCCAAAAAGTAATCACCTGCACAGGAGTTCAATTCCACTATTCAATTGAGTAAAATGATTTTTTTTTTTGTTCCATTTTTATTTATTAATTTTATGCAATAATGCCACACAATATTAAAAAAATGAGAGAGAGACAATAGTAACAGTTTATTTTTTAATGGAAATGTGACGTACATCCCATGTGATTGTCTCCCCCCTCACTTTTTTTTGGCGCCCTTGCTTGAATTTTGGATGTATTGAAGTGTTCGAAAGTTTATTGTTCTGTGTACATGTGGTTGTCCTGCAGAAGGAGTCAGTCGACTTTGAAACATATTGTCATTAAACCACATTTAATAAATCTTTGTCCTCGGATCCTTGAATGGAAAATGAGCAGCGCAGAATAAATCCGTTTTCCTGGTATCTTGGCATGTGGACATGCCCGACATATTGTGAGCCAGTTCTCTGGCTGATGCAATCATTGCTAATGTGTGAAATGGTGCACTTCATCTTTTGGCAATTTGCACAAAACAAATCATGTACTGTTCAATATCACCGGGACATACAAATTTCATGAAACTCAACTCTGAGTCAATTTGTAGCGGATTGATTCGATCATCTCTGTGGACAATCAATGAACTTGGGAAGAGTCTACAGAAACTTAAAAGCTTATACTGGGAGAAAATATAAGGGATTTGAAACAACAAATGGCAGCCATGCCGCCCACAGATCAAGACTTGGATCATTACATACAATGTCTTGAGGCCACGTAAATAGAAAGAAACTCGGTCTCTCCGTGCCAATATGCCCCAACAAGCTGACTAAGTTTAAAGCATTGAAAGCAGTGTGATCACGGTAATAGATGATAATCCTGACAAACTGCCAGATGTCCTGTGCAGAATACATTTTTTCTCAACAAAGAAGGTCATTATGTGCTAACCACGAGGCAAACCTTAGCTTGAAGGCAGACTCGTACAGCTTCTTTCTGACCTCTACAGAATGACTCTTATTAAAAGGAAAGCTGCTTTAAAACATCTATTGGAAGTATCTCAGGATAGAGGATTCCAATATACCTGGGGCCATCTCATTCAGGTAGAGAGATGGTACACAGACCCGGCCTTAGTGACAAGTGTCACAATGTGTGTCACAATTGTGCCGGTGCCACAAAAATTCACAAACAATCACAGTAGAACCATGATCTATCAATATAATGTCAAAAACAAAAAATGAATTGATGTAAAAAGTCCCCAAATAGTTATTATCTATAAAAATCACAATACAAATATTATAAAGACGGATTTTGGTAAGAACTTACCTGTAAAATCCTTTTCAGCGAAGGAAGGAAGAGAGACACAGTATTCATTACTGATGGGTAGGCGGAGCCCAGATAGGATTGACACCTCAGATTAAAAAGAGTGTTGACCGGCCCCTCCAGCTCGGGCTCCTCCTACTCAGCTTTCTTCAGTCATACCCAAGCTTAAGGAAGAGCAAGATCACCAGCGGAGCAACATAACCCCTTCTGAAGGACTTTAGAGAAAAACACAATAGTACAGGTTATGCATAGATTTGGCAAAAAATCACACAGTTCCAGGTACTACTCACTGGACCTGACCACTGCGATGAGCTGGTAATGCTGGAACAGAGCCGTAGCGCATCGACCTCAGCCCAGATAAACGCTATCAGAGAAGGGTCACGCCGCATCTGTAAATACAACAACACACTTCTGCCATGGGAGGGAGCTGTGTCTCTCTTCCTTCCTTCGCTGAAAAGGATTTTACAGGTAAGTTCTTACCAAAATCCGTCTTTCAGCTGCAGAGGGAAGGAAGAGAGCCACAGTATTCATTACTGATGGGACGTCCCAAAGCAGTTCAAAAATAAGGGTGGGAAAAAAACCAACAAAAGGCAGAAACCCAACAACCTAGATAAAAGCGCAACAGGCGCCAAATACTTTAAACTACCGCTGCCTGCAGGACCCTACGTCCTAAGGCCGCATCAGCGGAAGCACTAACGTCCACCTTATAAAAACTTTGTAAATGTGTGGACAGAACGCCAGGTCACCGCTCGGCAGAGCTGAGCTGCCGAAGCCTTGATAAAAGGCCCACGATGAAGCCACAGCCCTCGTGGAGTGAGCTCGAACCTTAATCGGGCAAGGTTCGCCTTTAAGTCGGTAAGCTTCCAAAATGGCCGACCGAATCCAACGAGCTATAGAGTCCTTGGAAGCTCGTTGACCACGCCTGCGACCTTCAGGAATTACAAACAGAAAATCTGACTTCCGAAAAACTTGAGTAATAGGCAAATAGAACTTCAAGGCCCGCACCAAATCCAATGTGTGCAAGGCCCGTTCCTTTGCCTTCCTCGGGCCCGGGCAAAGCGAGGGCAACACAATATCCTGGTTAACATGAAAATGTGACACCACCTTAGGTAGAAAGTCGCCCCGTGTGCGAAGCACTACTCGATCAGAGTAAAACTCCAGGAAAGGAGGCGAGCAGGAAAGAGCCGCCAACTCAGAAACTCTTCTCAAAGAGGTTACCGCCACTAAGAAGACAACCTTCCAAGAAAGTAGAGAAAGGCTAGCAGAAATCATAGCCTCAAAAGGCACATGTTGAAGAGCCTCCAAGACAAGGTTGAGCCGCCATGGAGACACAGGCGTCTTCCGCGGCGGAACTGACGGGTTACTCCGCGAAAAAAAGGAAAGCACGTCTCTACGGGAGGCGATAGCCCTCCGAAACAGTAAGGACAGAGTAGAAACCTGACCTTTCAGGGTGCTCACTGCCAAACCTTTGTCCAGCCCATACTGTAGACAAATTGGGAATGGAAAAAACCCTTGGGTTCCTTGAAGAACCTGAACACCACGAAAAGAAGACTTCCCAAGTCTTGTGATAAATCCTAGTAGTAGCCGAACTACTGGCAGCTCGCAGAGTGGCAATGACTTTGCATGAAAAACCTCTATGGGTCAATATTTCGGTCTCAAGACAAACGGTCAAACGCAGAGACTTCAAGTCCGGATGACGAGCGAGTCCCTGGGTTAACAGGTCCGGGCGAAGAGGAAGTGGGAATGGCGGCGCCGCCAAAAGCGACACTAGTGTCGAGAAACACGTCCTCCTTGGCCAATCTGGGGCTATCAAAATAGCCGGAATTCTCTCCAGTCTGATCCGACGCAGCACCAGAGGGAGTAAGGATATCGGCGGAAACACATAGACTAGTCGAAATGGTCCCACGGATCCACCAGAGCGTCTACCGCCACAGCCTTCGAGTCCTTGTACCTGGACATGAAGGTCGGTAGTTTGGTATTGAACCTGGACGCCATCAAGTCCACTTGGTGAGTTCCCCAACGGGAGCACAGCAGTGAAAAAAATTTTCGGATGAAAACTCCATTCTCCGGGATCCATCTTCTCGCGATGAGGAAGTCCGCCGTGGTATTCTGGACTCCTGGGATGTGAATCGCAGAGATGGCTGGAACCCTGGTCTCAGCCCATATCAGGATCCGAGACACCTCCATCAAGAGCCTGGAACTCCTCGTCCCGCCTTGGTGGTTGATATACGCGACTGTCTGTCTGCACTCGGACTGACAGACCGCTCAAAGAGACCGTCCAGTGTTGGAGGCAAAGAAAAAATTGCCCTCAATTCCAGGATGTTGATCGGTAGAACCGACTCTTCCGATGACCATACTCCCTGGATCCAAAGATCGTTCCAGACACCCCCCCCAGCCCGTCAGGCTGGCATTGGTGGTTATGACCGACCACTTCGGAGGGAGGAAAGACTTTCCCAGGGATAACGCCCTGGACGTAACCACCATCCTAGGGATTCTCGCACCCTGTGAGAGATGGTGACGCTGCAATCCAGTGAAACTTGCGATTGATCCCAACGACTCAGAAGAGCTTTTGGAGAGCTCTGGAATGAAATTGGGCAAACGGAAGTGCCTCCATGGTCAAAACCAGAAGGCGCATACCTTCCGAAGGGACATTGCTGTCGCAGACTTCATAATCTGTACATATCGGAAAAGACATGCCTGCTTGTCTGGAGGTAGGGACACCACCGCCCGTACCGTGTCGAAATGCATCCCAAAAACAGGATTGACTGCGACGATTCCAGAGACGACTTCCCCCAATTGACCAGTCACCCGAAATCCTCCAGGAGCTGAAGGGATAGATTGCGAGCCGTCACTGCCTCCTCCTTTGAGGACGCCACAATCGAAAGGTCGTCCAGGTAGGGACGAATCGTAAGTCCCCATCTTCTTTGAAGACTTGCCATGAGATTTAGACGCCAGAATCGTTGTAGAAATTCTGGGCGTTAAGGCCAAGCCGAATGGCCGAGCCACAACCTGGTAATGGTTGATCTATGGCAAAAACGAAGGAAGCGCTGGTGAGCTCTTCCGACGGAAACATGCAAATAAGCGTCGCAAATGTCGATTGACCAAAAGTCGTTCTGCGACAGGGCTGCCATAACGGAGCGAAGCGACTCCATGCGGAATTTTCGGGTGTGGACAAGCCGATTCAATCTTTCCAGAATAGGGCGAAATTTGTCCTCCTTTTTGAGGACTACCAAGAGGTTGAATAAAAAAATCCTTCCCCGGTCCTCTGCGGAACCGGTATCACCACACCCTTCTGCAGAAGGGAATCGACCTCTCGCAGTAGAGAGGTAAATAGTTCGGCTCTGACGGAATGCAAGATGGCAAAAAAACTGTCCGGGGGTTGAGAAAGAAACTCTATGAAGTAGCCAGCCAACACAACCTGTGTCACCCAGGCGTCCGACACACGGGAAACCCAAGTCGGTTTGAATTGGGAGTAAACGACCCCCCACTCGAGAGCGCTCGAGTGAGATTCAGATGTCAGTCCGCCTTAGCGATTTTTTGCCAGCTTCTGTCTTAACAGAAGTTCTGTTTCCCCAGTATGCGGAATTTCTGAGAATTCCCCCTTTTTTTTTTTTTTTTAAAAAAGAGAGATGACCCAAACCCCCAGAGGGTTGGCCGGATCATCACTTGAACCGAAAGGACCGCCGATAACTATCGGCACTAGTTCCTGCCAAACGCAGAAGTCACCAGCCTGCGCTGCGGTAAAGCTGTTTCTTTTGCCTTTACCTTGGCAATCAGCTCCGTGAGGTCAGATTCAAATAGCTGACCACTTTGTAAGCTAAAGATAGCAAACCCTGTTGGAAAACCGCGATCCACCGTCCAAGTCACAGTGCTCTTCTGACTGTGACTGCCGAGGATTGCCCCTGGATAGCATGACGCATTATCCTTCAACTTGAAAAGCCCATCTACCTCGATAGAGGGGATCCATCTTGCCACCCGTCCTTAGACGGTCCAACCGCTCAGGGGAACTTAACAAGTACACCTAGATCCTTAATACCGAATCTATGATCCACGGCCTCGCAGATGGATATTGTTGCCATCTCCGTTTTCTGTCCAGCGTGTCCTGCAGACTCGCCTTCCCTTTACCAGGAAGATTTGCTAAGCTGGGATAAAGGGACATTCACTTCAGGAGAAGAGGTCCAATTAACAAACAACTCCGTAAGAAAAAACGGATACAGTTTGTAAAGTTCGCGACCCATGCGACTCCTGAAACATCCGGGCCGACTTACCAAAGGGCGTCTAGTTACCTCCTCCGGTAACTGAAACGCCCTCAGGCTCCAATAGAAATTTTAGTACGGCCCAGAGAGAGGCAGAGTGTCCCTGCCGATCCTCCTTATCCGAACGGACTTCTTCGCTAAGCGAGAAGGAAGGCACCGATTTGTGTGCTTCCTTGAGAGGATCTAGCTGACACTCCATAACCTAAAAGGTCAGACAGGCCATCAATAGAAACTAGTGAAGGCCTCCATTTGAACACCACTGGAACCTCCGACCCCGCGCATGAGTCGAGGTTTGCGTGTCAGATACGCGAGGCGAACCGTAGCGGATCTGGGAGACGGTCTCTGACATGCCCTTGCACAGTATATGGCAGGTTAAACCTGTCCAGTAACCAGAACAGTGTTTCTTAAAGAAAACACAAACGCTGAAGGGTTAAAGCCTCTAAAAGAGAGCTACCCCAGCTGTCCCCCATTAAGAGTTAACCCCTAAGAAGGGGTTAAAGTAGCCGACCCCCACAACCTTGATAATGAAAAGGGTGTGCGAAACTCAAGCGCCTCATATAAGGGCGCAGCGCAGGGCAGCTATCCACACTAAACAGAGAAAGTTCCACAAGATCGCTAAAAAATTGCGCTTTTTGTATAACACAATGACCGCCAAAGTTGTCAAGGAGCCCTAATCGCTTATGCGATGCTAATGAGATCGTCCAGATTGGCAGCTACTAGCGACATTAAAATAATCACACAAACGATCGCATAGTATGCGTCGTTATTGGGATCGTTAGCGGGAACGTTAGTGGCAGTATTAATGTCGCAGACCCCCACAACCTCTTTATTGTAGCGTCGGCGTCCCTGCCCTCTGCCAGCAGGGCGCTGTTCCCCTCACCCCTCTGCTCCAGGTCCGGCGTCCTCCTGCCGCTCTGCTGGCGGTGCCACGCTCCTTTCCTGCCTCTGTGCTTAGGGCGCGCGCGACGGGCGCTGCCCCCCCCTTAAAGGGGCCGCGCGCATCGTCCTAAGAAGTCCCCGGCCAAATGGCCGGAGGACTTCACCTTATATAAGGCCCCTCCTCCAAAATGGAGGTGCCCGAGCAATGTTGTTGCACAGTTCACTACTCTGCTTCAGTCCTCAGGGTCCTTGCCAGAGACCTGTCTGTCGCTATCTGTTACCTGCCTGCACGCTCACCTGGAGCGCTCATCTGTTACCTGCCATCACGCTCACCGGAGCGCTCATCTGTTACCTACCTGCACGCTCACCTGGAGCGCTCATCTGTTACCTGCCTGCACCTCACCTGGAGCGCTCATCTGTTACCTGCCTGCACGCTCACCTGGGAGCGCTCATCTGTTACCTGCCTGCACGCTACCTGGGAGTGCTCATCTGTTACCTGCCTCCCGCTCACCTGGGAACGCTCATCCGTTACCTGCCTGCAAGCCTACCTGGAGGCTCAGCCATCACAGGTCGTATCTACACTCCTCCAGAGACTACCCCGTCACTTGCCGTGACCCCACCCCTCATCCAGAGACTGCCCCGGTCACTTGCCGTGACCTCCTACCCACTCATCCAGAGACTGCCCCGGCACTTGCCGTGACCTCCTACCCACTCATCCAGAGACTGCCCCGGTCACTTGCCGTGACCTCCTGCCACTCATCCAGAGACTGCCCCGGTCACTTGCCGGACCTCCTGCCCACTCTCCAGAGAACTGCCTCGGTCACTTGCCGCGACTTCCTGCCCGTCATCCAGAGACTACCTCGCTTATCTGCTGTGACTACCTGCCCGTCCCCCTGGTCGCACACCCGCTCTCTTACAATGTCCGCCCCTTTGTATAGTAGCTCAGAGGTTCCGCCTCCCAGACCCGTTACAGTTTGCTCGGGCCATGGAACCCAGTGGCGCCCAAGTTTCCCTCCATCTCGGACCTGTGTCATGAACTGTCCCGCAGAAGCCCAACAGGATCCATCCTGGGTCACCTGCGAATGTCAATTCTCGCCTGACACTCTGACAGCTCCACCAGCTACCACCGATGGTGCCATGACTCGCAATCCGCAGCCCCTCTGCTCCCCAAACCATGGGCTCCTGTCACGGACCCCGGCTCTCTGCACCTCCTCGCTTCAGAGCCGACCCTGCCAGGCTCGGGGCTTCATTAATCAGTGCACTCTGCACTTGAACTTCTCTCCCACCAGTTTAACTCCGACCGGGTCAAAATTGCCTTCATCATGTCCCATCTCACTGGGGGCCCTGGCCTGGCTGAATCCTCATTGGGAGAGAGGAGATCCTCTGGTGACCGACCTGTCGCCTTTCTCACGGCTTTTCGGAAAGTCTTTGACGAGCCCGACAAAGATCTCATCCGCATCATCTCTGCTACGCCTCCGTCAGGGGAGTCTCACCGTGGGCCAATATGCCATACGGTTTCGTACCCTTGCAATCGGAGCTGGCCTGGGACAACGACGCTCTGGTATCCGTTTTTCTGGGAGGGTTTGTCTGGCCGTATTAAGGATGAAACTTGCCGGTCGGGACATTCCTACCACTCTCGATGACCTTATAACTCTCGCCACCCGGATTGACCTACGGTTCCAGGAGCAGGCCAAAGAGGTCACCCGTGAGAGGAGGTTTCCACGTCTAGCTCCTACGTTTCAGAAACCCGTCACTCCCCCGTTTCTCCCCAAGTACACTCTCCTGAGCCTATCAGGTCGACCAGACCAAGATGGTCAAAACCGTCAGGAATTACGCCGTGCTGAGGGGGAGTTGCTTCTACTGTGGCAGTAAGGAGCATCGGATTGTACCTGTCCGAGAGGTCGGGAAACGCCTGTGTCTAGGTTCGCTCAGAGAGGTCAACCTAGACAAGAGAAAGCCTCTCCATCCTGCTGCTGTCAGTCCCATTCTCTGTGGGGAGAATCGTTATTTTGAACTAGCCCAACTTGACTCTGGAGCAGCCGGGAATCTTATGTCACAGTCCCTGGTAGAAAAATACCGCATTCCCACCAAACCTCTGGTTAGTACCATTATCATCGCTGCTGTGGACGGGGGGTCTTTTACACAACCCCATCCAACCATCACCGAACCCATAACTCGCAAGTGGGAATGCCTGCATTCGGAGCATCTCTTTTCCTGTTCTGCCTGGACCCCACGCCCCTTACTAGGGCTACCTTGGCTCCAAAACATGGACCCGTGCTCGACTGGCAACCGGAGAGGATCTTCGCTGGGGACAGGATTGTCATAAACGTGTTTTGGTTCCTGCTCATCCGTTGTCCCCTTTTCCTACCCCAAAAATAATCACCTGGACTTCCGATCCCCAATTGTCATTGCTATTCTTTAATAAAAAAGAGGCAGAGACATTACCTCCTCACAACCATACATTGTCCTATCGACCTGTTACCTGGTACATTCCTCCCCAGGGCGTTTTACCTTAACCCGCTTTTGACCCGTCGATGTCCGAAAATCGAGGGAAAATTTGGGGCCGGGGATTCTCCGAAACTACCCCCCGCAGGGCAAGGGTCTTTTTCGAAAAAAGGACGGCCTTTCGCCCCTGTAAAGACCTATAAGGCTTAACCAGATCACGTGAAGAATAAAAACCCCCCTTCCGCTCATTCCAGAATATTGATCTTTTTGGGGGGAAACTTCACCAAACGGGCTCCGTGGGCGTACAACCTGGGCCCCACCGTCAAGGGAGAAGGGGAAACGCATTTAACCCCCGGGGCGGGCCCTATAATATCTAGGATCCCCTTTTGGGGCTCTGTAATGCTCCTGCCTTTTTTTTAAAGTTGGTAAAGACTTTTCCCCGGACCTTCCCCACTCCTGCGTATGGGGTACCTGGACACATCTTGGTCTTTCCCCCGGTCCCAACTCCCGGGAGGGACGTTCGCGGGTTTTTCAGGCTCAGGCAGAATCCCCTTTTTTTGCAAAATTTTTAAAATCCCTTTGACGCCCCCGCTCCCCTTTTTTGGGCTATTTAAATTTTTAACCGTCTGCGAAAGATCCAAAAAAAAGTGGGCCCAGAAATGGGCCCCACCGGAGGGTTTTAAAGGCCATTCAGCGGTTTCCGGCTTCGCCAATACTACCGGCCTCTTCAACCCCATTTCCCTTTTCCCCGGACGGCCCAATTCCGCACACCCGTAGGCAACCCCAAAAATGCGCCCAAAAACAAAAAGGGCCCTTTTTTCCCCCTTAAAGCAGCCTTCCCTCTCCCCCCCGGGCTGCATCGCCCGGACGCAACAAGCATTCTTCCGGGGTTGCGCTTCCTCCTCGGAGCCGGGCGGTTTTTTCTCAAAAACACTTCCGGGGGGATGGTAACTTGGGGCTTCTTCTCCAAACCTTTCTCCTCTTCGGCACAATTATTCATAGGGACCGAGATTATCGCCAAAACGGGGTTGGAGGAGTGGCTTACCACCAGGGGCTCTTCACCCCAATTATTAACCCCGACCACAAAAATTTGGTTACCCCCAGCATCCCAGAGATTTTAACCCGCTCGGCCCGTGGTCCTTGTTTTTTTCTCGTTTTTTGTTCTATTTTTTCCGCCCCCAAAAAAGAACATCAAGGGACGCCTTGCCCCACCTCCTGTGTGGGGTCTCGAGGAGGAACCGAAACATATCATCGCCCCGCCAGAGTAATGCGGGTACTCCCGGAGTCTAAATCGTCTCCCTCCCTAAGCGTTCGAACGGTACCCCCCCCGGGGAGAATCCACACGGGGGCCTTCGCTAAATTTTCTGGGGCCCGCCGGCAAAAAAAGACCCTCCAGCAAAACCGGGGTTACTGGGGGGCCACCCGCACAAGGGGGTAAAACTTTTTCTGCCTTGCCTCATGTGGCCGCAACAAGTTCCGAGACTTCGCCTGCCGGTCCCTTCCTGTACCCGCGCTCCCTGGCAGCATAACCATGGGGTTCTAACGACCTTCCCGCTGCCGGGAAAAGGGCAATTGGGGGTCTTGACCGCTTTTTAAGTGGCTCATTTTATTCCCCTGCCAGGCCTCCCGCTGCACCCAAGCGGCTAAAGACTTTTCCCCACATTTCCGTCTCAGGGGCCGCCTCACCATATCGGGCGGATCGAGGGGTACAGTTTTACCTCACGTTTTTGGGGACCACTTGTAAATTGCAGAGTCCCCCCTTTGGGCTTTTTCCCCGGGGCCACCACCCACAGCCCATGGCAATTGAGCGGGTCAAAGATCCGACCTTCCCCGGGGCTTCTTAAAACCCCATTCTGATGGTGGTCTCCTCCCCGGGCCGAATTTCTTACAAAATCACAAGCGAAAATTTCCAAATCCCCGTTTTTTTGTAGTCTTTTGGGGACATCCCGGATCCCATTTCCCGTCCTATCCAGTGGACAACCCCGCGAAAATCTTGTTAACAAATTTTTTTCCCAATGGGGGGGTACCCGTCCGCACTCCTTCTGTCATCCGACCGTATGAAAAACATCTGAAAAAAACGTCTGATCCCCCAAAACCACCTGGGAAAAGGCGGCTCCGCCAAGTAAGTCCGGCTCAAGATCCCTTTTCCAAAGTTAGGGCCTCGATTCATCGGTCCTTTGGAGGTCATCGTCAAATCAACCCGTGGCCTAAAATTGAAACGCCGGCCAATGCGGGCCCTAACTCCTTCCAGATCCTACTCAAACCGGTGGTACTTAATCTTTTTCCAGTCTCATACCTTTTCCGCTCTGGTTTGCTGAAAACGAAAATTTAGGTAAGAAAAAATTTTTGGGCCCCCAAAAGGTAAGAAAGGGAAACCTTTTTTTTGGTGGATTGGAAGGGGTTTGGGGGCCCGAGGGGGGAAAAAGGGAGCCTCGGGGGGAAAACCATGCCCCTCTCATCCTAGCTAAATTTTTTTTTAGCCAAAAAAAGGGGGGGCCAAAGGGGGGGTACGTGCGGGGTCGGCGCCCTGCCCTCGCAGGCAGGGACGCGTTCCCCTCACCCCTCCTCCAGGGGCCCGGGGTCCCCCTGCCTCGCTGGGGGGCAACCTTTTCCTGCCTCTGTGCTTAGGGGGGCGCGGGGGGGCGCCCCCCCCTTAAAGGGGGGCCCGCGCGTCGCCTAAGAATCCCCGGGGCCCAAGGCCGGAGGACTTCCCTTTTAAAAAAAGGGCCCCCCCCCAAAAAAGGAGGGCCCCCGTGTTGTTGCACATTCACTACCTGCTTCAGTCCTCAGGTCCTTCCAAAAACCCCTGTCGCTATCGTTACCTGCCTGCACGCCACCTGGGAGCCCACTGTTTTCCCCCTGACGCCACCTGGGAGCGCTCCTCGTTACCCCCCTGCCCTCCCTGGGGGCGCTCACTGTTTTCCTGCCTGCACGCTCCCTGGGAGCGCTCATCTGTTACCGCCTCACCTCACCGGGGCTCATCGTTACCCCCCGCATGCTCACCGGGAGCGCTCATCGTTACCTGCCTGCACGCTCACCTGGGAGCGCTCATTTTTTACCGCCTGCACCTCACCTGGGGGCTCACTGTTCCCCGCCTGCACGCTCACCTGGGAGCACTCATCTGTTACCTGCCTGTCCCTACCTGGGAGCGCCATCTGTTCCTGTCTGCCCCCCATCTGGGAGTGCTCATCGTTCCCCCCCGCCCGCTCACCGGGAGCGCCATCCTTACCTGCCTGCTAGCCTACCTGGGGGGTCACCATCACAGGTTTTTTCTACCTCCCCCAAAACTCCCCCCCTTTTCCTTCCGTGACCTCCCACCCACTCACCAAACGCCCCGGTCACTTGCCGTGACCTCCTACCCACCATCCAAAACTCCCCGGGGCACTTGCCGTGACCCCTACCCACTCATCCGAGACGCCCCGGCACTCCGTGACCCCTCCCACTCACCAGAGAGCCCCGGCACTTGCCGTGACCTCCTCCCACTCTTTCAAGACTGCCTGGGCACTTGCCGGCTTCCCCCTTTTATCCAAGACTACCTCGTTATCTCTGTGACTACCTGCCCCCCACCCGGTCGCCACCCGCCCCGGCCCCCCAAAAACCAACCCCCCCCCCCGGGGGGCAGCCCCCTTACACAACAGCGCGGCCGCGAGCTGCACCAGAGGCCCCAACGGCGCCTGCGCGGGGGGGGAAGGGGGGTTTAAATTCTGCCCGGGGGGTAAAGCACCACCCAGCGGCACGGTTTTTCCGGGGGGTGGGAGGGGAGCGCCCCAGAGCTTTCACCTGCTTTGACGCAATGGCCCCGCGCTCTGTCCCGATGTCTCCATGTAGGGGACCGGGGAAGGGGGACTGCCGAAAGCGCGCGCGCCCAACGCGCGAAAAATTTAAAAATAAAAAGAGCGCTACTCCTCTCCTTTCCCCCGCCTGCGGGGATCCCCCGCGGACATAGAAAAATAGTCCCCCGGGATGTATATGTCAGCGCTGCCGAGCACCGCTAAATCACCACACACATTTTTAAAAAAAAAAAAAGTATACCACCACCAAGCGCCACGGGGCCCCCCCGGGGTTTTCTGGCGCTATGCCCATGTTCCCCCCCCCGGGGGGGGAAAAGCATGACCCCTGTGCGCGGTTTTGCGCCCCGCCGGGGGAAACCTTCCTCACCCCCAGGCCGGAATTTTCGGGACCACCACAGGGAATTGCAGATTGCCAAGGAGGGGGGGGGGGTCCAGCAGCGCAAAACCCCCAACCTCTAGACCACTTTTTTTGACCAAAATCCTTGTCCGAATTAAAAAAAAAAAAGTTTTCTGAGGAGCGTTTTTAGCAGCGCCACCCCGGGCCCTCAAATTTAAGATGAAGAAACTATAGGAGAGCCCAGCTAGAGGGGCCGGCCCCCCCCTTTTTAATCTGAGGTGTCAATCCTATCTGGGCCCGCCTACCCATCAAATGAATACGTGGCTCTCTTTCCCTTCCCCCGCAGCGAAAGTAATTATCAACATAGTGATCCAAACATACAAACATGATGATAAATATAACTAAGGTTTTATCAACTATGTTCAAAAAATCATTTTGTAATGATGGGTTTTAGGGGACAGTACCACGCCCCCAGGGAAGAATGGCAGGCAAAAAGGGCATATCAATAAAGTACTGTGAACAGTGGGAATGGGTGAAGGGGGGGTACTTTTTCCCCCGGGTTTTTTTCAAAAAAAAAGGGGAAATGGGTGGCTTGTAGACCTGGGGTAGAGAAAGGCACAAAATTTTCATTCTTTTACACAGCAGCTAAAAACCCGAAGCCAATCAGCTGTTAATTGGAAAAACCCGAAAAGGGCCCCGCGACACATCAGAGAGCTAGTTAGCCGGCACAGGGGGTTTCCCCCGGCACGGAAACAGTCCCCAAGATGTTAGGCTTCTTTTGCCGGACACAGAAGGGGTCCTGGCACAAGAAGATCTCCAAGAGGGTTGAGCTTTTTAGCCTGGACAAGAGAGGTTCCTGGCAAAGGAAAACAGTCTCCAAATGTTTTGACTATCTCAGTCTGGGGGGCAGGAAACCCCGGGGAAAAAAAGTAGTCTCAGGCGAATCCGTGTGAAACGGCTGAATAATGGAACTCCAATCTGGGCAGGAAGGTTTTCCCTTTAGACACAAGGGGGAGTATCTGGAAGCCCATACTGGAACAAAAGTATATTTTGGTTTTTGGGCACAACGGGGAAGCGGGCCCCCCGGAAAGGGGGCCACACAATGAATTAGGGGCTAACAACCCCGGTTTTCTGTTTAGCTTTGTTTAAACTGTTTTCTGGGACTTAAATAAAGCTTTTTGCCCCTTTTTGCCCCAAACGCTTCTAAAAAACTTTTTTCATGCCTTCTTCCCCCCAGACAGCGATCCAAAAAACCCCCGGAAAGGCTAAATTTTTTGGGGGAAATCGGGGCGGGCGCAGTCCAAAACTTTAGTGCTGGGAAAAATGAGCACAGTGGCGAGAGACAGCATTAAAAGGGGTGAAGTCTATTGAAATAGCAGCAAAAAAAAAAAAAAAAAAATTTCAGCAAAACGTTTTTTTGGAGCAGCTGAGAGACGGCCCAAAAGGGGTCGCAGAGAGAAAATGATGCACAGCAAACTGAAATTGTTGTAAAATACGTGGAATGGGGGAGCACAAAAGAAAAGTCTGTGGAGCATCTTAAAGAGACAGAGCCCTAATAGACTTTAAAAGGAAAAAAAAAAAAAAGTGTCTTCACAGCGAGCTGAAATTTTTTTATGGAAAAACGTAAGTGTGATGTCTTAAAGGAAATTTTCCGTGGGGAGACAGATAATCGGCAGTTAAGGGCTCTTAAACCTGGTCCGGCCCGCGCCCATGGGCTCCCGACCAGCAGTGCATGCGGGAGCACCGCACAATTCCGCAGCAGCAGCAGGGGAAAAACCCGGGGTTGTTGGAGCGGGATTCAGCTCTCCGCACCGCTCTCAGAGTAATGTTGTGGGCACCGACTTGTCCGATGAAAAAGGGGCGGTAAGGGGGCCCCCGGAAAAGAGACACCCGTGAGAGGGAGGTATATCTCACTAGTTTTTGAAGACGCAGAAAAGGGAAAAACCCCCCCCAACTGGGGGGCCAGATTCGCACCCTATCTTTTGGGGAGTGCCCCAGGGCCAGCTGACCTAGCAAGCGGGACAGCAAAATTTTCCCAAAGTTAAAAGGGAAATCGTACCCGCGGGTGTTGGGGTAACAGCCCACCCCAGGGTTTTCAACGAGATACATTGGGGTCTGCATCACAGGGCCTAAAAAGGTTTTTTGAAAAGGGTAGTGAACCCCCCCCCCGAGCATGCCCATGAACCGCTAAAACCCCGACATGTTCTCCAAGGTACAGCCGTTGAGAGGACTCACTTCGAGTTCCCCGGGCTCGAACCTCCCGGTAAGCCCCTTTTTCCAGCTGTTGGGGACAGGGGTATGCTGAAAAGGGGGGTTCAGGCCCAGGGGACAGTGGGTAAATGTGATGGACATTTTGGAGATCGTAAATTTTGGCCCAACTGCCACAGAGGGGACCTAGGCCGTGAGTTGGCAATCCCTCTCTCTCTGCGCAAAACCTGTGTGTGGACCACCGCAACCAAAGGGGGACGGGACCACATCCCCCCCGGGGTGGTTACAAATGGTTGCTCAGCGCGGCCCTCTTGACCAGAGAGCCAGGACTTCCGTTTTGACAGCCAAATTAAAAGGGGGACTTCATCCCGATAACATTTTAGTAGGTGTCACCATGGAGACACCAAAGTCCCCCAAGACTGCCGTGGACTTGGCCCAAACCGGGGAGGTTTCTGGGAAGGGGGGGGAGTGAAAAACCCCGGTGCACCCCGTTTGTTTTGTAATGATTTCCCCGGTCTAAGGTCTCGGGGAAGGGGGTTTTTGAGGACAGTGGATGAAGCCCCTACGAGGGTACCACCCCCAGGGGCGAACACAATTTTAGGGGCCCTTTACTTGGTGTAGTGATGATGATTTGATAATATATATCAAATCATAATATGGATACGATGATTCCGGAAAAAGTAAAAAATTTTTTTCAGGTGATTTGGGGGGACAGATGGGGTTCCGGGGAACCGGTGCCCTGACCCCGTGTCCTGGGACAATTTTGGGAGAGGGGCCGGTGCGAGACCCCACTTTTAAAACGGCACGGGGAAATTAATTGTTTGAATGGGGTTCCCCCCAAAAGCCTGGCCCCGAGGAAGGTTTCCTCTGCGCCATGAACAAAACCTATTTTTAAGGGACACTGAAGTCCGGGAAAGGTCGTGAGTCAGCTCCGGGACCTGAGCATAGGAGGTATAGGCGGGGTTGTCACATGTCACATACTTGGGGGGACCAATTTTGGGGAATTTTTTTTGAAAAATTTTAAATGGTTCCAGATCAAATTGAAGGGGGAAGATTTTTAACCCGACGTGAAAAGATGGAATAAAAAAAATTGTATACTCCTGAAAGTGACAGGATAGAATAAAAAAAATTGAAAAAACCCCGACAGTGACCAAATGTGGCTGGGAAAAAAGGGGCAGACAGGGATGGGGGAAATATAATGAATATCTGATGAAAAAAAAGCAACCAGTGCAAAGAGGGAAGAAGGGAGCAGAAGAGGTTGAGAGTCCTGAGAAAAGGCTAGCTGACCTTACACCAAACAGAAGATCCCTCTGAATGTTTCCTTTGGAACAAAGAGAGCGACTATCCACCCCCAAAAAGGAGACAGGGGCCCCCGGGGATTGGCATAGACGGCAAAAAAAAGAGGGGGAAAAATACGATCCGGTTAGCTCAGGCTGAGTGCCTTTGTGAAACCCGGTGGCGGACGAAAAAGACGAGGTAAAATCAGAACTACCAGTAAGTTGACGGCGTGGACTCGTGCCCCCCAACGCGTAGGAGCATTGGGGGGAAAAAGTCGGGTTTTGGGTACACCGCAAAAGGAAAGGCCAACTTCGACCGCTGGGGGCGGAGAGGCCTAAAAAAAGGTAAAGCAATCCCCCAAAAAAAAACTGAACGGGTGACGGGGAGAGACGCCGGAAAAGGGTCTCGGGGGGGGAAAAAAATTTCAACCCCACAATTTGAACAAAGGGGGGACGGTAGGCCCTGGGGGTATCAGGGGGGGGAGTGGGATGGAGGGAAATTTTCGCAGAGGGGGTGGCCCTGTGATGGAAGCCGGGTTTGTTTTGGTTAGCAGATCTACTGCTGAGACTTGGCATACGTTGGGGGAGGCTTCCAGGTGATTGGAGAGCGGGGGGGGTCCAGCACCTACAAACCCCCCCCAAGGGGGTATTTTCTAAATACCTGGGGGTAAAGCTTTTCGAGGGACGGGGGGGAAAAAGCAGCCGGGGTGGTTTTTATTTAATGGATCAGTATGTATTTTTGACTGTCCAGTTCCTTCCCCCATTGACTGGTCCCAGATGTGACTCACACATGTTTGTGTTGTGTGTTAAGGGATAAAAACCCCGCTTAATGGAAAATAAAGAGAAGCAAAGATGGCTTTACTTAGGTAAAGATGAACTGATTTGGCCATGACTTGAGCTGTTTTTTTACTGTCTCTTTAGGTTTTTTGACCAGTCCTCCGGCGGGATACCACCCCCGGGGCTGGAGAAGGGGGGGGGATATGTGAACAGTGGGAAAAGTGGGAATGGGGGGAAATTTTTCCCTAGTTCTTTGAAAAAATAAAAGGGAAATGGGGGGGTTTAGACCTGGGGAGAAAAAAGGCACACACCTTGCATTCATTGCACACTTGCAGCTAAAACCTAAAACCAATCGCGTAATTAGGAAGCCAAAAGGGGGCCGCGGACAAGTCAGAGAGCTAGTTTACCGGACACAGGGGGTGTCCCAAAAAGGAAGCATCTCCAAGAGTGTTAAGCTTCTTTGCCGGGGCACGAGAGGGTCCTGGCACAAGGAAACATCCCAAGATTTTTTGGCGCTTTAAAAGGGGGGCACAGAGAGGTGTCCGGGAAAAAGGAACAGTCTCCAAAGGGTTTTTGAGCAACTCGTCTGGGGGCAAAAGGCCCCGGGGCATAGGAATTCCAGTGCAATCCTGTAAAAGGGGCTGAAAAGGGGGATCTCTTTTTAAGTTGGACAGGGAAAATTCCTTCAGACACAAGGGGGGAAAATGTAAGCTCCATAATGGTAAATATTATATTGTTTTTTGGGCACAGACTGGAGAGTCGGGTCCCGGATAAGGGCCCATCAAATGAAATTTAAAGGTAACAAGCCCGGGTTTTGTTTAGCTTTTTTTAAAAATTTTTCGTGGACTTTAAAAAGCTGGTTGGGGGCCTTTTTGCACCAGAACTGCTGTCTGAATAAAAGTTTCACCCTTTTTTCTACCCGAACGTCCCTAACAAAAACCCCCCGGAAAGGCACAGACATAGCAAGGATTACTGACAAAAGTGAAAAACCCCCTCACTTTTTGATTATTACGCATCATTTGGGGATATCTATTTTAGATTCTTTTATTATTGACGCTTTAGGCGTCATCAAAAAAAGGGAAAAAACCTGAAACCGAATATTTAAGAAAGTAAAGTGACATTTGATCTTTCTAGAAGAAATATCAAAAATGTTATAATTTTGGGCAACTATTAGGGCAGAATTTTTATGCAAATACTAAAAAAGAAATTTTCCTATATAAAAATTCTATTTTATCTTTAAAAAAGACAATAACCAAAAAATCAAAATGACAAAAATAAAACCAGAATTTAAAAACAAATATCGTGACCAATAAACCCCCCCCCTCTCTTTCACTAACAGCATAAACCTCCATCCATGGAGCCATAAATTTTTTTTTGGGAACACCAACCAAGCCCCCCCCGCACTTTTTTAAGGGGATACTGTTTTTTTCCCTAAATCTTCTGTTTAAAAGGGCCCCAAAAACTCTAAAAGGGGGTTTTGTCAGGTCCTTTCCCATGAAAATGCAGTCCAATCTGCAGGTTAGGTTCAGTTAAAGTGGGCAGCTTTTTTTTTATAAAAGGACTTACAAGTACCTTTCGTCCGAAGGACCGCCCCTTAAGAAAAAAAAAGGGGTTTTAAAGATGAAAACATGGGTCCACTGATATTTTGTGAGAAAAAGGGGTGTATCAATCGCTCGTTTCCCCCCCTATAAAATGAAGCCTCGATTGGACTCCAATTTCATGGTGAAAGGGCCCTTTTTAAAGGCCTTTTTGGCTGCCAAGCAATGGAGACTTTTATGTTTTTGGGCACAATGTCCGCATAAAAATCTGGTTTTCTTGAAAAATGCAAACTTTTTTTTTTCCCCTGCTTAAAAAATGTCTTGGCTGGAAATTCTTTTTTAGTCCCTTTTTAAAACCAAAAAGTCCAACAACGTCATATTAATGATATCACCCATAGCAAAGCCTACCTCAACCTGCTACGTTTTTTGTCAAAGTGAAGGCTGCAAAAATCACTCCATCTTAGCATTCCTAAAACCTTTAAAACTCTGTCTTTTTCAATCTTGGGGCCCGTGTTAACGTTTAACTTATTGGTAGCGTTCAGTTTTGCCTGGGGTTTTAGTTCCGTTACCTCGGCCAATCTCTGGCGTTTTCACCTTTATTCGACACAGCAAGAGGTTTTAGTTTAGAATATACAGTGATGCCACGAAAAAGGCTTAGGGTACTCGCCCGAGCCCCCTTTATGTCTATGGGGATGTCACGGGTACACAGCTCGGGGCCCTGCCCTGGGGCTCACCGTAAGTGGGGTATTTACGGGGATTAAAATGTTTTTTGTAAGTTGTCGTGACCCCACTTTTTGTATCGGGGAGAGGACCACGCTCTGTGCACATACTCTGAAGGGATGATTTGGGGGGCTAGATGGTAGGCTTCTACAAATAAGACATGTCCTTTCCCGGGCGTAGAAAATAGGATGCAGGACAGATGGGGACCCGCCTCAGAACAATAAGGGATCACACACAAAATCAGTTTTGGGGACCTTTCTGCAGAATGGAGTACCCCCACAGGGGGAGGGCGAAGGGGTACGCCGGGATTCCCCACGGTAAAAGTGTATTCCTCCTGTTTCTTGCGTTTTTAAAAAAACCTGACCGAAAAATAGCAAGTCAAAAAACATCTCTTTCTGTACCTGGCTGACTTGGGGGGGGACCTTCTCAGGGGGAGAACGGGGTTTTTTTACGCGATCAGCAACCCTTTCCCCGACCCTTTAAGTGCCCAACCGTGGGACCCGGGTTTTTTAAGCCCCCTTAGGAAACCCTTTTCCCTAAAAAGGCAAAAAATCCAAAGCCGGGGGGCCCGGGCCCGGGGATTTTTTTTTGGGGGGGGAAACAAAAAGCACGGCCCCCTTTTAATTCCACTTTTTTTCGGCCTCCTGGTCCATAAAAACACACCTGGCAGTTAAGGCTGCCTCTTCGCCGCTCCTAAGCGTCGGCACCTTCCCCCGAGCACACTCAGCTTCAGCCTGACTAGGATCAATCAATCCCGTTTTTTTTTTAGCTTGACTGAGCTCTCGGGAATCCCTCACCTGGGCCCCGAGAGTTTCCCCCTCTTTTCCCTCACAGTTGTCTAGGTAATTGCGCTGACGTCTGAGGAAAACGGAAAAACCCAACGGGTTTTTTTTATGGCCTAACACACAGCTCCCTCTACTGGCTCTTAGTAAGGAGATGTGTGGTGTATAGTGACCCTTAGGGATTTCCTTAGTACATCCCGGAAGATGGGGGACCAGTCACAGCGGGGGGCCACATTCCCCCTTATAGAACCAGCACTCCGGGGTGAAATAAAAAAACAGTAACGAACAAAAACATAAAAAAACAATTTTCCTTTACGGGAAGGCCCCTTGAACCGTTGCATAAAAAAATTTATCAATTAGTACAATGAGGGTTGAGGAACTTTGACAAACCCTAAAAGCCCATCTCTTTTTTGGGAAAAGGTGCTCAAAAAGGGGGGGAAAAACAATAAAATAATGCCATTCCTCTTTTCCAAATAAAAAGGGGAAAAAAGGTCAATAAATCTGATAATACATATAAGCAAAATAGTACATTTTTAATAACTACGTTCCCGGGGTTCCCCGGTTTAATTAAAAAAATGCGTTCTGAACAAAATAGACAGTTTTAACAAAAATTTATTCGCACAAAAAAATCACACACCAAAAAGGCAGGGGTAAAATTTCCAACAACAATCCAATGCTCCTGGGGGGTTAATGTGCGGGATGCAAAATTTCATGCCCGTAAGACAACGGGCAGATTCCATCCCCCGGCCCAAAATTTTTTTCCGTTTGGAAGCGCGGGGGGTTAAAATTTGACCAAAACCAGCCATACCTCCCGGGCGAGCGGCGGGTGTGCAAAATTTATGCCCCAAATAGATCCATGCCGGACATACACACAAGCTTTAGCTTTCCCCCCATTATTTTATAGGGCCCAAAATTTTTTTGGGGATTTGGAATGTCGGGGTTAAAATTTCCATTAACACAAGCCTATGATCTCCGGGGTTAGATTGCGGGCATGAAAATTTT